>CM036940.2:68762663-68966832 GCA_020352615.2 Yoshiicerus persimilis | reverse complement strand
ACACATTCATACCACGCATGTTTTGCTGAGGTTATTGCAAGATCAAATAATCACTGATGTTGAGAAGAGAGAAATCGTAAGTTGGATTAATATTAATTATTCTACTTAATTAGTTGCGTTTTCCTTATTTGTACAGCTGAAGCAATTCATTTTGATTTTCAACAGGAAAGTAAGTGTGACACCAATTTCCAAAAGTCATATTTGTATGATTTAATGCGTAAAGCAGATTTGAAGACTTCTACAAGAGTATTTCAAATTATAAGACAAAATCCGTTAAGAAGACAAATGGCAATTGAAACAAATCCCATGATGATCGATACAGTATTACAATTTTTAATTACTTAATATTTTATTCTCAATATATTTTAGTACAAGATTTCTTCTTTGCTATTGAAAAACTACAAGAAAACAATGATTAATATAATTTATATACATATACATCTAATATCTATATAGATTCTTTTACATGTCTTTGGCTTTTTGGGAGTATCAGAACTTAAACAAAGTCGTCTTGTTAACCAAAAATGGAACGATATTGCTGATCGGAAGCTTAAAATGATTTCAGTGGCCAAACTTCCAAAAAATTGGATTGATGTCAATATTCCAGGTATTTTATTTTAATTTAATATTCATATTATATTCTTATTCGTGCAAGATAAGTTCTCTTGACAATAATAGAGCCCACACATATTTTTGTCCAATGCAGACTAGGGAGATATGGGACTGATGAACAGAATATTTAGTCTCTGTATAATTTCTTAAATCAGATAATATATATTTTTTTCAGAAGGTGGGAAAACTTTGTTTCATAATGGGACGTACGACGGAATTGAAGAATTTCTTTCCGTATTTCGAATGGCAACGCATAAAATGACAAGCATTTGCTTTTCTGTTCAAAAACAAACAATAAGTGAGTTGACAGAATTTTTTTCAGAAATTGGAAGTACCATTACAAAGCTACACCTCACTGACATAAATTTTGCAGAAATGCATTCTAACTACGATTTAACTCCCTGGATAGTCAATTGCCCATTGAAGGAATTGTGCATCCAAAATTGTCACACAAATAACGCTCTAAATGTATGCCTGGATGCAATTAAACTTGTTCAAGTTCTGTTTCTACAAAATGTGTCAGTTGTGGTTACTAGTACTAGTACTGCTAGCAGCAATTCCAAAATAGCTCCTGTGGATCTCACCTTAACAAATGTGTCATTTATTGTCGATGGGGTTGTGCCAAATAAATTTAATATTACCGATGCGATTGACTTTCGTAAAATCAACAAGACTGTCATTATTGATTGTGTTAAATGTCCTTACAAAATTGTTATGGATTTCAGCAAAATTAAATTATCGAAACCAATTGATATCGACTGTTTAAAATTAAACGAATGCAGTGTAGAAAATTGGAGTGAATGTGATTGGGTAGTGAAAACATTGTATTTAGATGGAGTTAACTTGGTAGATAGTATATCGAAAAAAATGGGAATTAATCACCTTTCTTTTAATGGGAAAACGAGTTTAGACCTCGCTGCACTCCCATCATTGTCGATTGAAAAACTTGAGTTATGGGATCCTGCGGCTGTTGTTATTTGTTCCCAACCCATTAACTTCCAAAAATTGCAAAAATTGTGCCTTCATGGAAATATTAGCAGCCTCTCACATTTTGGACACAGTTTTAAATTAGTGGAACTAGAAATCCATAGTGTAGAAGTAGTCAATTTAATGGAACACAGTTTTCCTAAAACTCTTAGAAAGATAAAAATGTGTGGTATTAATGTGAAACGGGAGCAGGAAAATGAAAACAACGTCTTACAGTTAGATAAATTAATTTTACTCCTATATTCTGTTTCTGATGTTCTTCAATTAACCAGGATACTGCAACCTAAATTATTAGTATTGGTTTCAAACCCAGATGCTAATGATCTTGCTCAATTCTTGTTGGATTGCAACATAAATTTCATGTTCGTCGGTGGTATTGTTCACGAAACTCCTATCGAAGACAGTGACTTACTTCCTTACGTTAGTGACGCTAATCCAGATTATTTCTTTAATAATCGCAGGGGTACTCCTGTCAACGATATTGATGAGTTCTACGAATTTTTAGACTTGTCAAATGATAATGTCTTCTTAAAATATGGTGCACCTGTGTATGTGAAGTGATTGACTATTATTTTCTTAGATTATTATTACTGCTGGAATTAGCTTTATTTGCATGTCAAGCATGCGTAAGTCCCGTAAGTGTACATTCATTCATTGTTAAGTGGATGGATTCATATTATTACGTATTTTTACTTCACAAATTTCTGAGTTCGCTCATATATATATTTTAAAAAGTGACTGTTTTATTTAAATCATGTATACTATAATTTAATTAATACGGCATTTTGCTCTGAGGTTAGTCATTGTATATTTCATTGTTGCAGTCTTTGTGTAGTAAAAGGACGTTAATTATATATTATGATAATAAAGGAGCCGTTTGTAGGAAAACTCCGACTTCGAATGATTTTCAGTGAAATGGCAAGTCCGTTCGCATTTGGAAATAGACAGTTTGTTACAAATATCTCATTTATGTTTAAAAATATTTATTTGTCTTATGTTGCTGGAATTCTTGAGGAGTAATAAACTCTACTTTGCATTTTGGGCACGTGATGATCGTATAAGTATTCACAGCATGAACTAATCTCTGATGTTGAAGTAAATATGATGTTCTGAATTTTGTGATTGCCTATATGCTAATGTTAGCCGTTTGTGTAAATTGTACTCATGAATATTTAGCTACATTCAGCGGACATCCTGATTTGAGAAATCAAAAACTGATGTCTACTTAAAAACCTGTTGTTTGCATACTATGTGGAAAACATCGTATAACTTTCTTTTTCTTACTTTTGCAATATAAGAAAAGATTTATTTCAAGATTTTTATTTGCCTTAGTGTGCAAGTGCACGAATAAGTATCATTAATGTAATATAACTTGGGGTTTAATAGTTCTGAATCGTTTAATGCAATAGACATTACATGATGGGATGTTCATTACATTATTGGGACTCTTGAGTCTTGAACTACTGTGATGTGGTTACGTTTATTAAATAATATGTGTATGGTGCAAACCATGTATAAGTCATTCAATTTTATAGTGCAATAAGATTTCTGGAAGTAGCCAGAAAAATTGAGATAGAGTACAAATACCTTTGTTCTGATCGAAATATTATGCTGTCATAAAATCTTCTAAGTATAGCAGGTACTCGGAATCCATCACATTTTCGTGCATGGCATCCATAATGTACTCAATTTTATCGCCATTCTAGTATATATCCAATATCCGCCGTAATACCTGTCATTACGTCAATCCTTTTTCGGTAATGAAGAATAGGGAACAAAGTAAACATGAAATGAATGATAATATCTCAGAGAGATATTCAGGACAAGAATCTCGATCTGATTTTTTCCTTATTCCGGCCCTTTATTTATAAAAGAGTGAATCCTCAATCAGTCTTTCTTGATTTGAGTGTTGAAGTATACAGATACATTTACTAGATTGTAGATTGCAAATTCATTTTGCAAGAAAAGAAAGCATACAAGCTAACCGATAAGTAAAATTAGGGAAAAGTATATCAATTTGAATTTCAATAAATTTTATAATTGCAAAAATGCGCCGAAACACAATTCATCCTAGACATTCCATAAGTGTTTCCACAGCAAGAAATTCGTTATACATTAGGTATTTTTTTCCAATTTTAAAATTAATTACCTGCCCTATTAAACAAGTAAGTTCGGATAATAGTAAAAGCGAAAGCCACAATGAGGACTGTCTGTCTAACCATGGATCCATTGGAAGTGAGACAGATACATCCACTGCCACAAGAGATAAACAAAATAGCAAATGGTCTGCGGTAAGACAATAAATAATTATTGTTCATTTATTGCATTAAAGATTGCAAACGCATTTAAAATCATACAAGACTCATCACTTCAAAATTGTGGCTGTAATTTGATAAATTATGACTTTCTTGAAGGAGGGAATTTGTGGAGGGTCACATTCTTTAAGTAGACGTCGACAGCTTCGAATGATCCAAATGATTATTCTGCCATTTATTCCAATTGTTGCATTAATAACGCAAAACATTATTAGTTTGCGATATGTATTGGAGTATCAGAAAGATGTTGAAGAAATTGACAGACAGGTATAATGGTCGTATAATGTGGTGATGAAGAACTATTTAAAATCTAGATTGAATATAAATGCTCTAAATTTCATAATACAATAATGCTTAGTAAATTAATATCATTAAAATAGAAGTACGATAGCTGACTTTTTATTTTGCTGGAAAATTGAGATTGTTAATTCATTAATTCTCTGCTACAATTAGCAGGCGCCCGAGTCAGGGTTGGCGGAGCCGACTCCTCGGGCGCCTGCTAACTTGTAGCGGAGAATTAGAATTATGCGAGCTCGGAACTCCGCGTAGTATAATTAGAGATGATAATACGTGGCGCGGAGTGGGAGTGAAGTATAATCTGGTTTCCAGGTTAGTATTGCAGCGGATGTTGCCAAACTTGTGTCTCACCTGCAATGGGAACGTTCAGAAGTTGCTTTCTACATTTTCCTGAATGGTACAACAGTGAGGCATGAAATTTCTTTGTTTTACGTCCTATTTGGAATTTCTAAGAGGGATAGGAATACTTAGCCCAAGTTTAATGAATTAAGTAAATTCCATAGATCTAATCTGACGGAGCGTTTCTCGCAAACCGATGATGTTTTAAATAAAATCCCGCAATGGCCAGTAATTGAGGCTTCTATGGACAGGATTTTTGAGTCAAAAACACGTTTTCAAATTCGTCTCGAAAATTTTCGGTTTGTTTTATCAAATTCTTAATCATTTAATTTTTTTACATGAACAATAACAGCAAATTTGTCGTAGGAAAGCACTGAATTTAAATGACACAAACGTTTCGGAAGTAATAGAATATTATGGAAATATCAATCACATCATGCTGGAATATTTAACTAATGAAATCAAGGAAACAAATAGTTCGAATGTTTGGAGGTACAATTCATTTTAATTCATTTTTAATACATTTCCAATTATTAAAGTAATAACTGTGTTGGGGTAAAACAAATGAAACCCTGGTAAACTTTAGGTTTCTAATTTCCTATAAAAATTTGCTCCGAAGTGTGGAAAACTTCGGTATCTCAATTGTATACGGAATTAATTACTTTGGAAGGGGAATGCTCATTCCTACGAATTACATTGAGTACATAAAGCACGATACTCTGGGTACTGAATATCTGAACTCCAGTTTGGATTTTGCTTCCGCTGCCACTCATTACTTCACTGAAATTACTGAAAAACTCGCATCATTTGATGACATCAAGAAAATGTGACTTTTCAATATTACTATTTTCGCATTCGGAATGCTAATTGAGAAAATGTGTACAATTCTAATTTTCCAGGAGATTGAAAATAATGTTGAATGAAATACAATTGCCTGACATTGAAGAATCTATTACTTACTTTGATTTGATGGCCGATTTCATTGATGAATTGAGCAATATGCAACTTAAATTACGGACAACAATCAGGTAAACAAATATTTGATGGGTTATTGCAAGTACATGAACTGAAAAATGTGTTTTAATTATTTCTTGAAGAGGAGCTGTTGAAGAACAATTGAAAGATGCAGACAAAGAAGCAATTGGTGCCATTGCTGTTGTCATCCTTGTTTTAATTGTATCTCCAGTTATAATTCTGCTCGTCCATAATGCAACTGCAACAATACAACTATTTGCTGAAAATCTATTTCTGAAGGCAGAAGAACTGCACAGAGAAAAAAAGAAATCTGACCGACTTCTTTTCCAAATGTTACCTCCTTCTGTGGCAATCGAATTAAAGCAGAAGCGTCAGGTTCAAGCACAGACTTTCGACCAAGTTACCATATACTTCAGTGACATTGTTGGCTTCACAGAGATCTCCGCTTTCTCCAGTCCCTTAGATATCGTCAAATTTCTCAATTCCATTTACAAGCTGTTTGATGCACGAATTGAACGTTACGACGTTTACAAAGTAGAAACTATTGGCGATGCGTACATGGTAGCCAGCGGATTGCCCCAAAAGAACGGTAGGAAAAAACAAAATCCATATGTAATATTGTTTCATTTACAATGCATTTTTAAATTGATTTATTTAACAATTTATCAATTATTAATACTAAAAAACATTTTTGTAATAAGTTTTTAAGATTACATTTTTGGAGTCTATTAATTGAATCGTATAGTTTTCATATTAATTGCATTCTACTGTTTTACTTAAAATCTTTTTAATTTACGACCAGGGAATCTCCACGTATCCGAAATTGCAACGATGGCATTAGATCTGTTAGCTGGTTCGATGATGTTTCAAATTCCCCATCGTCCTGGCGAAAGACTCCGAATAAGAATAGGAATACATACAGGGCCAGTTGTTGCTGGAGTTGTGGGTACGAAAATGCCGAGATATTGTTTATTTGGGGACACTGTAAATACTGCTTCGCGAATGGAGTCTACTGGACAAGGTAATTTGTATTTACAGAACTACAAATTGTTTTTAGGTATGCACATATTGTATCCAGAGAAAGTCGATGATTTATGCAATTTATCAGCAAATAAGAACGAATTTTTATTTTTGTATGCGTAAGTTCTAAGTAATTAAGTTGTTATAATGGGAAACTTTATTGATTGTACTTTGCGTAAAGTGAAATGGCTGTATCTTTTTATGTGTAGCACTAAAAATTCACATTAGTATGGATATGAAATTGGCTTTGGATGCTTTCTCTGGATTCAGAGTGGAACACAGGGGTCTTATTGAAGTAAAGGTAAGCCATCATTAGTTTATTGAGCTCTCCTTTATGACGACATTCTTTTTTATAGCCGATAATTAATATTCACTGTCGAATTACTTTTATAAGAACTAAACAAAACTATAATTGATTCTCAAGAAAAGGAAAGTAATCAGGTTTTCTTGTAATGCAATAATAGTAAATTATGTATTGCTATAGCCTGTAAGAAATCTTGCTATTGAAAAGTTATGCTTTGGTGGATCTGCTCCCGATTAGGGGATTTTACTTATTTCAAAACAAAAAAGTGCTGAATGACTTGTCAGCTAACTTTTTGTGATCAAGCTAACCCCACTTTCAGAAAGTAAATATTGGCAATTTAGTTTTCACATTCATTTTTCTATTAAACTCAGTGGCTTAAAGAGGCAAATTGAGATTGCAAAACAAGAAATTGATGGAATGCTGTCACCAGTATAATAACTTTGTTTCATTTGATTTACATAGGGTAAAGGAATGATGGAAACTTTCTGGCTTTGTGGAAAAGATGGAGGAATCGGTCGTTCTGTAGAATTAGAGACTCCTGGATTTTTCGAGCAAAGTCCTGAATTTATGAATGATTTAGAAATGAATGAAGAGTGAAATATAAGTATTGTAGTTGTAATAAATGCCGACCAGGTGGACAGATCGTCCGACACACGGTCAGTGAATTTAAATGAAGTGGCTGATGATACTAAAAGCAGTTATGGTAAAATACGGGTTAAGAGTAATTAAAAACTTTAATTGTGGTATTTAAATCTACATTTTGTTATTACGCATTATTAATGTTACAAATGAAAAAGTTGTACATTTTCTTTTACCTTTGCTAATAATTGATATATACTAAAAAGTAGAATTGAAAAGGTAGTTGCAGTGTGAAGACAATTTTCTATAAAATGTGTTGACTTTGGTCTTTGTTATAGTAAAAGAAGTAAGAGTTAAATGTGAAATTATAAGCCTACATCTTCATACAGTAATGAATTTAAGATTTCTTATTTAAATATCGTAAAAACATTTGTAACAATCATCAATGCAACAGTCTCTGTAGTTGACGTTTGGGCAGTAACACTCTCAATAGTGGTTCTGGTAGACAATTTTCTTTTCTTTGGGCTCCTTGAAAGTCATTGAGTCACAACGCCCATCATCAACTTCCACCAACCCTTTAATAATAAGAGAATTTTATTATTTTGCATTCTAATTCTATTTCACGAGTCCAGAATTATAATAAAACGTTTTTGATGATCACTGACCTGGTTCCCTCAATTGAGCGCAAGTGAAATGGCAAACACTTTTATACAGAGCACCATTACTTCCGCAAACCGGATCTAAGTCTTGAACATCAACTTCCGGGCAAGTGCAATACTTTCGAACCCCTTTCATTGTTCTTCCTTTGATCATTCGACTTTTTAAGTCAGAACTCATCATTGAATCCTATAACAAATTTCGAATTCCATTAGTAAATAAGGAAATAAATTATCATACAAAGTAGATCAATTAGTTATTAAGTTCACCGCAGCAAGAAACGTAGCATTAAGCTATTGGTCTTTGTAATATAATGTGAAAACTATGCTTACTGCGTCTTTCCACGTGAAATCCTCATGATATCCATCGGCTAGGTTCCATAAACACAATAATGTCACAAAAGAAAATAAAATACGTAAATAGTCCATATTATTTCCAAAAATGATTGCAAAACTATAAAATAAGACTTTACTAAATGTGTTATTAGTTTGCAATAAAGTATTCTGCGCTTTACTAAAATGGGGAACGGATATTATACTTAGTATATGTACTTGTATTTACATTTGGACTTGAAAATATTAAAGTATAATCACAAAGTGAAGCAAGTTGTATAATGCGAGCTGTTGATTGGTGTTATACGACAAATTATTCCATAACAGTTTGTGTACATACATTCATACAATCTGTAGAGAAGAGGGGGAAGAAAGGAAGGAGCAAGAACCTATGATTTTTCCATATATGCATCAGACCCAAAGCAAAAAAATCAAAAGATGCCTATGACCAGTTCTTATAGAATATACAGAATATAAGTCAAACAGTTTATACAACTATTGCAGCAAAACCAATTTCAACAAGAACGAGATAAAAATAACTTGTTCATGTATAACAAATATTAGACTTACTTTCATTGACTTTTGTCTGCAGCTATGTTCATCTCTTATATTGTAAGTCACGCCAGATTGTATTACATACACTACTTTTACTGCAACTCACAACACAACACCACTGAAATACAGATATGTACTGCTAGTGTTGAGGAATATCCTGTCATGCCATAATCATGATATGTTTTACAGATTTATTGTATGCTCAGGAAGTAAATATAAGATATGGCCTGAATCCCGACGTAGTTAAAGTTAAATATGGCTCTGGTGTGGAAAAAATGTATAATGACTATGATAATAGAAAAAGATAATGATTGCGTTGATATCGAAATAAGAGTGAGATCTGAAGTTTTAATATCGTACATTTTACAACCACCAAATGGCATATAGCTTGAAATATGCAGTGCTAATACCCATAGCGTTAAATTAATTTGTAGAATTCTTTATGGTCTTCTTTGCCGTGTTTATTTTCAAAATTTTAAGTAATTTGATCGGCAGCGTATCATCTTAAAGGAGTTTTGGAAAAACAAGATAAAAAATTGAACCGAAAAGCAAAACAATTCATAAATCGGTAATTGGCATTACTGTTTGCATTCCGAATTTTTATGTTGCATTGGAGAATAAATATTGACATTTGCACAAAATATTTTACTAGAATACATAAATAGTGCAGACAAAACTTCTAATACTTTAATTTGCCCCACACTGTATTAGAATTAATTTGGAAGTATACATGTTCTGATTCCGCACAGGCGACTTCTAAACGACCTGAATATCCGAAAATCCTATAACATTTACAAGTGGACATAAATATTATGCTCAATAATCGTATGTGGATTAATAAACTTCCATCCGTTCAAATTACTCAAACGATTATTCATCATTCAACCGAACACAAAATAGATAAGGCATTTTTATTTTCGTATGAATCTGAGAATTACTACGCTTAACAGTATTCATTACAGTCTATTACTAACGCATATTATGGTAGTAGTCAGAAAATATTTTCATTGGACAATAATTTTCTTTCGGTGTACTTAAGTGGATATGTTTTTGAAAATAGTTAATTCTCAAAGGCTTCTTGTACAGGATTTATTGCGTAATGTATAACTAAAATTGAATATGGCTTTTAAGGTACATTCAGGTACAACAATTCAACCAACTTATGAAATAGAATTTATTTCAGTTCAAATATTAACTGTTAAATTATATTTGCATCATACAACAGGAAAATTAATTATTTTTTTCCAATGACTTGAAACATTTCATTATAAATGTGGAGCACATCTGAGTTAGACTGAGTTTGGAAATCTTGTCCGTATTTGGTATGGAATTGTTTAACAATCAAAGGATGAATTCTTTTGACAAGATTATCCTTTTCTTCGTCTGAGAGGGATTGGTTAGCGACGCTTCGGATAAATCCTTCTATGGCTTTGTACTGAAACTGATCGTTGTACTCCTCTAAGGTACCGAATTTCCAGTCCTTCGGAAGAAGCTCAAAACTTTCCAGGGAAAGACCAGACTTTTCTAAAATGTTCTTCCAAGTGTTATATTGATGTTCGTGCGATTCGAATTTTATCTGCTTTAAGCTTTCTTGCTTTTCTTCTTCAGAAAGAAATTCATTCAAATCTCTTCTCTGAGAAATATTAAGAAAAACGTTTCCTCCTGGCTTCAAAAGCCTTGCGATTGTCTTCGCTGCATTTTCTTTCTCTTCATCCTCGTTTAGCCAATGTAGAACTATGAAAAATCATTCTCATGAAAATTCTTAGCGGTATTCAAAATACTTAAGCATTTTGGAAACAATTGTCAAAGTTTTGAAGAAATTATCTAGAATTTGTGCAAAACATTTGCTTCGCAAAATTTAGAAAAAATATTCAACCCAGGAGGGAAAAAACTTTCCAAAATTATTAAAAATTCTTTACCTCGGTTAGACCACACTAAATCCACTTTTCCCTCCAAGTTTCTCAGACGTTCATCTAGTTTTTCCCAAGGGAGACTAATATCTTGAACAAAATACTCAATTGTTCCATCATTATGGGTTTTGTTAGCATACTCAACCATGTTCGGATTAAAATCACAGGCATATAATCTTGTGTGCTGTATTTTCTTCGCGAGCATTTCTGTGATGTTTCCAGTCCCACATCCTATTTCAACAATTATGTCAGCTCTGCAAAATAGTAGTATTACATGAGATTATTGCAATTACAATTACAAAATTCTATTACTGTATTAATTGAAATTGAAAGTTACCTTGAAATATTTTTCTTCAATACTTCATTATACAAGTCCAAACCATCCCTGAACTGAGCAGAGTTGCTTTTGTCGTAAAATTCGACTTCCCACAGATCTGTATTGACCGTAGACATTGCTGCACTTTTTGTGACTAATGTTCCTCGGTAACCAAACAAACTCAAGTAATTCTTGTATCTAGCAATTAATTTTAATTTAGGAATGTATTTATAGTAGAGTGGATTTGAATTGCACTGGTAGTGGAAACTACTTCAACCAAAAACGGCAATAAGTTAGTGAAATTTACTATTTGCCAGGTTATAATATAATGCTATGTAGTAATCCCCTATGCATGCTACATAAGAGAATAACATTCATTTCGTGTGGTGTGTGTACGTGTAACAGTCCCGGTTATCCACGTAGTAGTATGAATTTCTATTTATTAGTTGCAGAAAGGATACACCCATCATTGCCATTTGTCCACGTAGCTATACCAGAAAGAAAACAAGATCAAGGATGAAAAATGCTTTTGATGATGAAATCCAAGGTCGACACCTCAACTGAGTTCACGGTCGTCAGTTTGCAGTTATGATAATGCAAATGTGTTATATAACACAATAATATTATCTTCCAGGTGCTCTTTACAAAGTTAAGTACATCGGAACAATAAAATATTATGATAATCCTTTTAAGTGCACTGTAATAATATTACAAGTACCTTTAGTACGCACTTACATAACATGCATAATTTCATAAACAAGATAAATTTTCAAAGGAAAGATTTGGCGATGGAAATTTGAGTCCATATTTTATTTCGATTAAAATTTCGATTAAAATTTAATAGTGTACGTAGATCAGTAAATCATTTAAGTCAAAACCATATTGCATATTACATGTTTGCCGTATGAATTTTCGTTTATCTTATCTTGTTTACAAACTATCACTTACAATTGCAATTCTATGATTTAAAATTACGTTTTCTCGTTAACTTGCAATTATTGTTTGACACCAATTATTCTAAACTGTTCGTAGTAAGCAGTCCTCCCATCATGTGTATAATCTTTATCCAAGTAATTTTCCCCGAATTTAGATGTGAACGATTTTAGTAGTATTTCAGAATATTTCTTAACAGCGGCTCCTTTCTTCTCTTCTGGAATATCATCCCTCATAATAAACTTGAGTATGGGTCCGACGGCGTTTCTTTCCATGCAATCAAATTGTTCGTCGGTTTGGCGCAACCATTTCTTTAAAATCATGGTCACGTTTACTTTTGAAAGCCCACATTGACTGAAATATTCTGTCCAATAATCCAATTGCTCCTTGTGAGATGGCTGCTTAATGAACTCAGCGTTTTTTTTATTTCCTCCTCCGTTGCAAATTCATTCAGATCACTGCCTCGAAAAAATAAAATATGGTTCTTTACTTTGTAAATTGATGATGAAGCACTAAACAAAGAGAATTATTATGATTAATTTATGTATCCCATTTAGCAGAACCCAAAAAATTTTAGCATTAATGGCTTACCTCTGTTTGACCAAACAATATCGACTTTGCCTTCAAGTTTCTTTAGCCTTTCATCAAGTTGTTCCCAAGGGACATCGAAATTTTGTACAAAGAATTCAATTGTTCCATCGTTATAAGTTTTGTCAGCATATTCTACCATTTGAGCGTCGAAATCAATCGAGTAGATCTTTTTGTGAGGAACACGTCTTGACAGTAGATTCGTGACATTTCCACTGCCACATCCAATGTCCAAGATTATATCCACTCTAGAAAATTAAAATCAAATCATTAATCAAAATAGTTTATTAAGTAGTGCCCATTAGTTTATTATTGCAAACATTAGTTCATAAAAGCTTACTCTCCCAAGTTATCGTCTAAAATTATTTTAATGGTCTCTTCTGCATCGCGATACTGCAAGAAAAAAGTATTCCTTCATACACGATATTTAAGGACCGGTATTTCCTTATAATGAATTACAACTTGTAGAGGGCTTATTTTAGGCTCCGCCAAAATTACGACACTATACCTCAAAAATAGTTGGTAATTTCCAGAAATGACCCTTTTAAAAAGAAACTTCAAATTCCCGAAGCACGATTTTTTAATTCCCCATGGGGTGGAGTTATGGGGTTTTTTAACATTCTGCGGCACTTTGTATTTTGTGTGGAAACCGTATGTCGTAGAGTTGTGATTTTTTTTGTAAAAATGCACAACAATATTGTCCATCCTGACACGGTATTGCGGACTCCCAATTTTTGAAATTTCGGTGGGAAATTTTAAATTGAAAACTAAATTTTGTTGTATCTCAAAAACGACTATTCCTACAGTGCTGAAACCAGTTCCATTCGATTCCAAATCAGTTTTTACATATAGACGCATACCCATATTGTGCGGGAAAATTCAAATAGCCTTTTAGCCTGGGGGCAATTTTATAAATACTGTCATATTTCAAAAACCGTTCATTCTACAGGTTTGAGATTGGTGCCATTCGATTCCAAATCAGTTTTTACATATAGACGCATACCCATATTGTGCGGGAAAATTCAAATAGCCTTTTAGCCTGGGGGCAATTTTATAAATACTGTCATTTTTCAAAAACCGTTCATTCTACAGGTTTGAGATTGGTGCCATTCGATTCCAAATCAGTTTTTACATATAGACGCCTACCCATATTGCGCGGGAAAATTCAAAAAATTTTGTACAAACCTATTGAATTCTTTGGAAAAAATGGGTATGCGTCTATATGTAAAAACTGATTTGGAATCGAATGGCACCAATCTCAAACCTGTAGAATGAACGGTTTTTGAAAAATGACGTTATTTATAAAATTGCCCCCAGGCTACAAAACCTTTTGAATTTTCCCGCACAATATGGGTATGCGTCTATATGTAAAAACTGATTTGGAATCGAATGGCACCAATCTCAAACCTGTAGAATGAACGGTTTTTGAAAAATGACAGTATTTATAAAATTGCCCCCAGGCTAAAAGGCTATTTGAATTTTCCCGCACAATATGGGTATGCGTCTATATGTAAAAACTGATTTGGAATCGAATGGAACTGGTTTCAGCACTGTAGGAATAGTCGTTTTTGAGATACAACAAAATTTAGTTTTCAATTTAAAATTTCCCACCGAAATTTCAAAAATTGGGAGTCCGCAATACCGTGTCAGGATGGACAATATTGTTGTGCATTTTTACAAAAAAAATCACAACTCTACGACATACGGTTTCCACACAAAATACAAAGTGCCGCAGAATTTTAAAAAACCCCATAACTCCACTCCATGGGGAACTAAAAAATCGTGCTTCGGGAATTTGAAGTTTCTCTTTAAAAGGGTCATTTCTGGAAATTACCAACTATTTTTGAGGTATAGTGTCGTAATTTTGGCGGAGCCTAAAATAAGCCCTCTGTAATATTGGGCTTTCATTTCGAAAAATTTCATAGTAAAGTCATTCGAAATAGCTAACCTGTTGACCGTTGGCATTGTCGTAGGCGCTAGCATCCCATATCTCTTTAGTATGAACCATCTTATTGTTTTCCAACCGTTAGAAATTAATAAAGTGGGAACTACAGAAATGTATTTGCAAATTAGATAACGGATATGGAGAAAATTAATGAATCGTGGGTGGCTGTATCAGTGAAGTAAATAATAAATACCGAAATTGCAACAATGGACTATGGATTCAGACTCAGAAGAACTAGCCCGCTCTTATGCACCATAATCAAAGAAAATTGAGACTTTATAAACTTTTGCAAATGTCTTTACACATCGCAGATTTATAAGTATGTCCCGTCATACCATGTGCAAAACTGTGCAAAACACGTTCTCTGGGTTTGACGTTCCAATCTAGTCACGATTGTCTTATGAACGGCTTTTTGGCTTATGAACTGTCAAGGCTCTTTGTGAATTTTTATAAATACACTCTATTCCTATCATCGGTTTATATGCAAATACGTTTTTTAGCTGGAATACCTACATACATTTGTGCATTGCTTATATTATTAGTCTTATAGAGAGAAATTCATATATGCACAAATCCAGGTATTTACTGAGTTAATAGGAAATAATTTAACCTTTGGTTCACCTAGCAAAGTCATTCAATGTGAACATCATAATTACGGTAGATATATGGGGTAGGTTCTCGTCTCTCGTATATTTTGTACTACTGCTGTAGTACATAAATTAATAGTTAGGATATGTAACACTTGCTACCAAATTTCCCTTTTTCATGCAAACACCACATGTGCACATATCAATGTCATGATAAATATCGTATGTTAAACCCATTCAACTAATCGGAAGACAAAGATAAACCAGATGTGACATATATATATATACATATATATAGTAAGCCTTTCTGCGCTATATCTATACAGTTAATGCATTTTGCTATTGTCAATTTCATAATTTCCATTGTACTACCTGCTGTTGTGTTTTATAAGATTACATGTACTCAGAAACAATTTATTTTGCTATTTATTGCTAGTATACTACAAGCATTTATGGTAATCAGGACTTTGATATCTGGCATCCATAAAATCATTTTCAGTTTCGAATTTGATTTAAAAAAACTATTTATTGGAATTTAATTTCAGATGGGAAACTGATAGGCGATATATTCAACAAGTTCATGAAGCTGTAAATTACGTAATACAATTATTTGATTCCAGTTATTCTAAACTGTTCGTAGTAGACATTTCTGCCGCTATGTTTCTCAGTTTCGTTAAAATTTTCACCTAATTTTGTTTGGAAAGCTTTTAGATACAAATCAGAATACTTCTTAACAATAGTTTCCATTTTGTCTTGAGGGATGTCATCTTTCAGCAATCTTTTAACATAAGAAACGACTGTCTTTTCTTCCATTTCCGAAAACTCGTATGCTGAAGAATAGACCCAGCTTTTTTGTAGCATTTTCACATTTACTTGAGATAGACCAGAATTCTCAAAATATACTTTCCATTCATTTTGCTGCATCTCATGTTTGTCTTGGTTGATATATTTGTCATTTTCTTCCTTTTCTTCATCCGAAGCAAATTCATTTAGATTCCTATTTTAGAAAATTATGTTGTGCATTAAATATTTTGAAGATTTATTAACTTAGAATTTTGTGCACTGCAAAATTAATGCTTGAGTAAAGTAAAACTATAAATATGAGTATGTAATACCTAGTCATTGTGGTGTTAACATAACATCGTCCTCCTTTCTTGAGCAGTCTGTAAATCGTATTTACAGCAGTTTGCTTATCCTTTAGCCAATGTAACACTAAAAAGTGAATTCTACAATTTATTGCAAGGCTTGATATGTAATTTATTATTAATTAAGCTAATAAATCCACTCACCTCTGTTCGACCAAACAATATCAACTTTTCCCTCTAAATCCCTTAGCCTCTGATCTAACTTTTCCCAAGGAAGTTCTATATTTTGAACGAAATACTTTAAGGATCCATCATTGTTAACTTTATCAGCGTATTCAACCATATTTTTATCGAAATCACACGCCAGAATTTCATTTCTGTGTGGGATATGAGCTGATAATAGTTTTGTAACATTTCCACTTCCGCACCCAAGATCAACAATTGTTTCCACTCTAAAATAAAAAAGAAGTAATAGGGGACAATAAAAGTGCATAATATTGTAAAAGCAGGATTAAAAAAACATTGTATAAACACAGAGATTATATTATATAAAAGATTTAAAGCAATGTAACTTACTCTCCCAAGTTGTCATCAAGAATGGTTTGAATCATTTCTCCTGCATCTCGGAACTGTATAAATGAACTTACAATTAGAGTATTGATATTTGAGCCTCATGGTATATAATGTATTAAATCCAATAACCTGTTGACCATTCGTTCTGTCATAACCACTGGCATTCCAAATTTTCTTATTCTGCTCCATGCTTCAAAAAGTGCGAATTATTAAGCAATTTGAAAAGTCAGATTTTTCAATGTGTGTGGCACTTAATGAGCAATAGTACACTTGCAGAGAGAATATGTTGAAAATTAAATGTGAATTCATTAAAAAAGACAGGTGTAAGCAAATAGTCTCAACCAAATACAATCGTATCTAGGCTGTATATGTTTTGTGATGCAGATAAGTTATTCAACGTAATATGTAAGTATCAGTTTGTACCTTATCGGGATTCTGCAAAATGGACTGGTTGTATAGAAATCCATGCAATATCAGTCAGTAAACACAAGTGGATGGTTTTGACGTTACGAGCGTTAAGCTCATCACAATAATGTGGTCTTGTTACTCATAAAACTCATAATTTTTATCTGCATAGCCCGTAGCCATTCCATTACACATTATTTACCAAGTCGTGTTAAGTTATCTGAAACTAAATTCATACTTGCACTGCATTCCAGGGTAACCTACTTCATGTTTTTACCTTGCCATAAATTTCTAGGCTTCTTGATAGATACTTCCTAAGTTTAAAGAGAAAGATTAAGCTCAAGCACTTCTACAATGGTAATAATTAATGAACAAAGATAAAATCTTTCTTATAACAAGGTCACAATTTTTATCCTAACAAACAAGAAGTCTCAATAGTGAATAGACGTAAGTAACAAGAAAAAATGCTGTAATGTACTAAGAGTGTATATGGGTATGTACATTGTTATGTAATGGGAGCAATCCAAAGCAATAATCACCGAAGTGTCTTATTACTATCAAAAGATAGTTTCTTTCTTTAATGATCTTATTTGTTTTACATTTAGTATATCTATCTATACCACTCGGAATATACTTTACTACTGAATTGTGCCTTACTGGAACTATAAAATGTACACTGTATAGTTTGTTGTGAAGGAAATGTAACATTTATTTGGTTCCAACAATACGGAATTGTTCGTAATAAATTGTTTTGTTGTTTTCGTCAATAACTTCATCTGGAGGTTTTCCATATCTCGTCTGGAGGGCCAGATAAACTTTAACTTTAAACATTTCCACAACTTTTTCCCTGTCTTCCTGAGGAACTCCGGGGGCGATTCTATTTCTCAAGAAAGGTTCAACGTATGTTGCCATGCCCCAGTAATTTTCTTGAGTGTCAAAAGTCCACTCCTTGAAAAGCATCTGAACCTGTAAAGCATAATAGATTATATTACATTATAATTGATTACACATTAAGCGTTTAATTAATTTGTAAATAGAGAAACTAACAATGTAGCAATAATTACTGATATTATTTCAATTAATGCATACATTAACACTTGAAAGCCCACAGGTATTGAAGTGATCCTTCCAGTAATCTATTTGTTCCTTGTGTGTTTCAAAATTGACATATTTTGAATTTTCTTGTCGCTCCTCTTCACTCACAAATTCATTAATATCCCGTTCAAGTGTAGTATTGATATAACACTTTCCTCCCGCTGAATAACAAATTTTAACTAATAAGAATTTGTAATACAAATACAAATGGTTAAGATTAGAGAAATGAATGAATAAAATGATAACCTTTCAATAATCTTGCGATTGACTTGACTGCAGTTGCTTTGTCTATCAAATAAAACCGTTAATTAAAATGGATAAAGGTACTGAGAAATTTGATAGTAATTAGAGAATTAACAGACCTGGAACCCAGTGGAGAACTCTGTTGGACCAAATCAGGTCAACCTTTCCCTCAAGACTCCTTAATCGTTCATCCAATTTCTCCCAAGGAAGTCCAATATCTTGAGTGAAGTATTCAATTGTTCCATCATTGTGATTTTTATTAGCATATTCCACCATTTGAGAATCGAAATCACAAGCATATATTTTCTCATGCTTAATCTGCTCAGAAAGTATCTCTGTTACGTTTCCACTTCCGCATCCAATATCGACCACAATTTTTACACTATCAAAAGTGAAATCAAGAAATCATTTTTAGAGTTGCATTGAATACAAAAGGAATTCCATACTGCTAAATGTTCAATGTTGATTACCCCTGTAAGTTGTCACTCTTAATTTGGTCGAGAATTTCTTGAGCATCTCGAAGCTATGATTTATAAAAATTATATTATATTGCTGATTACTTATTTGAAAATTAAATAATAAATGCGATTTTTAAAAAATGTAATGAATAATGCAAGATAGCTGTACCTGGGGTCCGTTTGCTTTGTTGTACACATCCGCATCCCAAATTAGAGTAGATTTACCCATGCTTGCTTGCAATTAGAATACCAATACAAATTCAAGTTAAAACATATGCAGCACTCTCGGACTATAACACAGTTTGCCAGTTCACCTAATACTAAATGAGACTGCAACAAAAGTATAGGAGAATGTTGTGAGACAAATTTCCTTCATTCCGCTATACTATTTCTGTAATATGCCAAAGTCAAGCACACTCCAAGTATACCGGGATCTGTCTGTGCAGAACTTCATATTCATATATAACATATATGTTCTTCAGCACATACACACATGTAGCATATGTAATGTAATATATCTCCACATATACAAGTAGTACGATCCAGTATGTGACCTTGAATAAATGGTTGTATAAAAATGCTCAGTGGGAAAAGCACATGAGTTATGTTTACAATTTTACATTTGTCAGAAGCAACAAGTACGAATACTATGTATCACAGACTTCTGATAGTGAATTTCACTATCTATATTATGCATCTGTAAATCAAACTCTTCAACCTCGGACACTGAGTCACTGAAGCTTAGCTGGGATAAAAGTGATGTAATATGAACCACCTGACAGATTTGCTTTCATATCAATAAGCAATGAATGAATGTCTGACTGTTAGCATAAAATCTTTTTCTGTTGTGGAACGAAAATATAGTTCACACAACAATTTCGAAATCACCCCTTAATGCATAACCTCGGATATCCATTAATCACAAATCACAACAAGGCAATAATTTGTTTATCACATTGACGGAGTCATGCAGATTAAGCGACAGTAATTTAAGTTTCATCAAAACAACGTTGTACAAACCCAATTAAGAATGGGATTTGACAAAACAAGGTCAATAGTTAAGATTTCTTAATACTGGATCGAATTGAATACAAATAAACCACTGCAACACTGGTTATTATTACTATCGCATATTGTTCGGAATATACGTATCACGATTTGAATTTCTAAATTGGACAATTAAAGTACATGGGACAGTCACAAGTCACATTACATTGTGATACATATTATGCTGAGAAATCTTGAATCAGGACAAATAATATTACTCTAGTAGATCACAATTCATTCATGGTAGATGACCACGAATAACGCTCAAACAATAAAAGCTTTATATTAGCTTATTCCTCACATGAAAATGAGTACCCCGAGATCGATGCAAGCCATGATATCAAAACCTAGTAAATGCATTATAGAAAAATAATTCAAAATAAAAACCGTAAAATATTCCCAATTATAATGTTTTGTTTTGTGTAGCCGTAGCCTCAACGTCTCAAAAACAAAACGAACTAAAATCATAAAAAAGTAGGATTGGTTTACGTTCATGTAAAATCATGAGACTTTTGAAGCCTTCCATGTACACGCAAAAGACTCGTAATGCCACTGCTTTCAAAAAATTAAGTATTCCTCACCAGAAAACTGTTGAGCAACTGCCATAATTACAGAATTGCTATCGTTCGTCTAATTCACTTTAAAAGATTCCTCCTAAGACTCTTTTCTTTTCTTGATTCAATATTTACTATATAATTCTATAGTATTTACTGCGCTTGCCAATTAGTGGTACAAGTAGTGATAAATAAAACTTGTATTACTTACAATTACAATTTACAGAGTTGCTTGGCTGCTTCGGTTGTTGATGCTCAGGTCTATCTTTAAAGCAAAATTTTGCTAGATATGAAATAAAAATAAACAAATCATGTGAAATCATTACTTAAATATCAAAGATTGAACAATTAAGATGCATTCAGAAGAAGCATCTCACGATGCTTAATAAACCTAACGGGTATATGAAAAGGAGCTCAACAAGGAAGGAAGAAAATTCGTCTTTTTGCATCAAAAAAGCCAGCGTTTTGGGATTTTTGGATTTTTTGGTTTTCTGCTCAACTGCCATCCAGTGTACAATTTTACGCCAAGATACATTTTCATGTTTATTTACACTATTATTAGCAAAAACGTTTCGCGTTTCGAGCGAAAAAAGACTGGGATATATTTCAGGTTAAGCAGGATCGTTTTTCTGGTTAGGTCCCTGATTGATTATGTGCTAAACACTTAAATAACATTATTAACATTAATTGAATAACATTTCATTCGAGTGTTCTTCTTAGCAGCAGTTGCATATTGATGTGACTGTGAGAGCAACGGCCAAAAGGCACAAAGCTTGGTTTTCGTAAATGGGCGAGAGGCTTTTTCAACAGAAAGGTGAGAAAGCCAAAAGTAAAAAAGGTTTCTTCCCTGGAGCTCAGCAGGGCCGGGCCGTATGCGCAGCACTTTGCACAGCTATGGAAAACGACCATGCTGTACTTTGATGCTGCTTGATCACGTATTGCGTGTTGGTTGGGAGGGCGTCACCAAAGCGAAGTAAAGCAAGCGGCAGAGAATAAATTGGGAAGTGGGAGACTTGAGTTTCTGTGGATATCCCCTGCTGAGAGACGAAGAAGCAGGGTCACACGTCACACCAAGTTCTACCAGTCACAAATGACATTTCAGATGCTAAAGAATATTGTCAGGCAACAATAGAATTTTGAAAAACACAAGAAAATACGGCGTCAACGGTAAATCCGACTTACTCTTCAGATTTGAAAACCCAGCCAGAATTTGGATTGGAGGATTATCCCCTGTCTGAAGAACTGCTAATGAATAAGGATTACTCAAATGGGTCCCGGAATCTAGCCAATTACAGCTCTTCGTGTTTAGAACAATCACTAATTTCAAAAATCAAAGGATTGACATGGAATCTAATGCCAACAGGCGGAATTGCAGCGCTAGTACTTCAAGGAATGCTCAATCGAATCATTTGAGTACTTTAAGAAATTCTGGCCGTAGAGGATTAGCAACTCGAGCTCAGTTAAAACGACGATCACCCTTACACAGTGCTTCGTCCCCCAAAAGGAAAAATCTTAAACGAAAACGTAGTACGGAACTCGTGAACTTGACACGAACTTCAGATGCAGAAATTGATAACATATCATCACCGACTAAAAAACCGGACCAGAGTAAACCTGAATCCCCTTTAAATAAACAGTTAAGTTCATCACATTCTTCTCCTCCTAATTCTGAAAGGTACGTCCGACAAAAGTCGAATAAAAAAATTCCGCTAAAAATATCTCATAAAATATTTCGGCTTGAGTCTCAAGACAAGAAAAAGAAAAAAAATGCAGCTGTAGCTATTACCAAGCTCAATAAATCTGCGGTGCGCAGAAAGTCCGCAATTAAATTAAAAAGACAAAAAAATAAACCTGGAGCCTCATCCTCCCTGCCAATCTTAAAACAGCAAACGACAGCCTCTTCGCCAAATAGTAAAAATAGATTTTCTAGACTCTCCTCTTTAAGATCCGCAACACGTTTTAAAATACCGCAAACTGAAAATATTCAGCAACAAACATCTTCCGCTGTATCAGAAAATGCAAGCTCAAATAATTCCAACGCTTCTGCTAGGCTTGAAAACTTTCCGGGTAAATCTGAATTAACACCAGGACATGCCAAAGAAAATTCTATGCATAAATCGAAAAGTCCTGGTGAATCAAAGCCAAGTACATCCTCAGGGTCTCTCAGCGTAGACACCTCAGATAGTGAATCCGATTCTGATGAAGTGAAAGAGAAAGGAAAGAAGAAACGAAGGCCAGTATTGATATACGATCACATTACAATAATCCCAAGTGAAAACGGTATGCAGATACTATCTTAAAACTATGAATTTATGTATTAATGCAACAGTTAAAGTATTTATTTCATGTGGTTAACAGGAGACCCGGTAATGTACGAATGCAGCATATGCAAGAAAAAATTCAAGACCAAAGCTCATATAAAATACCATAAATTCTGCAAGAATGGGAATAAACCGTACAAGTGCAACTTATGTAGTGAAGGTTTCATTGCCAAATCCCATTTCGAATATCACTTGCGGACACATACTGGTTTGTTTTCCGTAATTAATAAATTCAAATGAATTTCAATATCACTTTTCATTTACGTATTTGATTTGTTTAAACTCCTTTAGGCGAACGTCCGTATAAGTGCCCAAAATGTGGCAAAGGGTTCAATCAGCAAGGAAAAGTTACCCGCCATATGCGCTCCCATACCGGAGAGAAGCCTTTCGTTTGTGAGGAATGCAACCGTGGATTTGCAAATAAGCAGGCTCTGAAAGCCCACAGTCTGGTACACACAGGAGAAAGACCGTATGCTTGTACATTTTGCGATAAGAGCTTCACAGGAATGACAAATTTGAAAAAGCATATCGTTACCCACACAGGTACAGTATCTCTACCAAAGATGACCTTGACCATTTTTCAATATAGGTTTTGTGACTCTTACTCCTTTTGAAACTAGGAGAACGACCGTTTAAGTGCACTCAATGCGGAAAGGCCTTCGGACAGAAATGGACTCTACAACTCCATTTAAAAACGCATTCCTCAGAGCGACCCTTCGTGTGTGATCAATGCACGTTTGGATTTTCCAACAAGAAAGATCTTCGTCGACATCTGGTCATTCACTCTGGTAATTCCGAATCCAAAATACAATATGCATTAAATAAATGAATGGTTTCCTGCAATTTCTATTAAATATTTTAGGCGAGCGGCCATTTAAATGCTGGATTTGCGGAACTGCATTTTGTAGAAAAGATAATCTTGATAGACATATCAAAAATACTCATAATCAATCTAAAGAAGTTGCTAAAAAATTAGCTAATGAAGCGGCAGCAGAATATTTAGCATTAAAGTCATCTAAGAGCTCTCAAGAGAAGAAAGATGAAGATCAAAACTCCGAAATCACTAAACCTGTTCAAACGTAAGTACCCAATCCAACCCATATTTTGATTTAATTGAGTGCAGACAAGAAGCTAGACTTTTGATATATATAAATATCGTTTTTTTAATTTGCAGAACCACTGATGAAACTACTAGCTTGCCTGTCAAAGAACCCTTAAAACCGAAGCTACAAAAATCCACTTCCTCCGAGAAATTTCCTGCTATTGAAGAAGAAGAGTCAGCAACAGCAACGGAAGACTTCAAATGCCAATCAACAGGTGAAAATTATGATAATGACCTTCGATATTAACATCAAAACGATTATTTATTATTAATAAGTAATTAGTTAATGAAATTGCATTTTCTTATGAATTTTATTTGACAGACTCGTACATTCTTCCTAATGATCAAACTGATATCCCCATAGGAAGTCTGGAATTTGAGTATGCAATCGACAATTCCAACCGTTTAATATCCTGCGTAGATGTCCAAGGCCTTACAGAACTCCTTCCTGTTCCAACAGAGGAATACCAAGGCACCGATGGATTGCACGTCCTGGAAACTAGTAAGACGGTCAACACCGAAGAGGAAGCATGTGAAAACAAATCGCAAAGTCTTCAAATTAGTAAAAGTGACTCTGAGGTACCTAGAAAATTCATTCTTCTTAAAACCCAATGTAGTAACGAAAGAAAATGATTTATTAGCCTTCATGACTTTCTTACATGCTAGTAATTTAACATTTCAATTTACGCATCTATTTCTAAATTTTTAAAGGTAACTAATTAATTTTCCTTCTACCATTTATTAATTACTACATATTTATCCAATTTTTAGATCGCGGAAAGCATTACCGCAGCAGTGAATGTTTTGGATGCAGAGGTTGAGGGTTGGGAGTCAGATCCTTTGCCGTCTACTGAAAATTTTGAGAAGGAGGATGTGACCTTTGATGCCAGCAATGAGATATACGTGGAAGGGGAAAACTTCAGCGAGGGCTTAATGTCTGAAACGACCACCCAGGAGCAGTCCAAGGACGACCAAGATGTAACGGTTACGGTTGTTTTTAAACCGGATGGAACAACCCAATTCATTGCTGATAAAGACGAATCTAAAGAGTCTTCCGAAGATGAAGTAAGTTTAATTATTACAATCTCATAGTCTATTTAAACTGATAAATATTTTGTCATTTTAAAATATCAGGCGTAGTACAACACTTGTCATATTTCATTATATTTGTAAATCTAGTCGGAAGGCGAAGAGACGGCGAATCATGTTCTTGAACTTCCCTCTGAAATAAGCGGAGCTTTCCAACCTTTCATGGACGAGTGCTACACAAATAATCAATACCAAATGTCTCTATCCGAAAATGACCTAAGGCCATCGTTGAGTGCCAATATCGAAGGATCCTCCGAAGAGTGCTCAAGCGAAGATTCTTCCATAAAATTTTCTTCAAGGCCAGACAGCCCTGAAGAAAAAATTGAGGCAGATATCTATGTGTCTCATGTCGCTGAAACTGAAACAAACGACCCTCTACCAGAAGATTATTTCAATGATATGGAAAATGATATTGCAATTGTTAAATTCGATAGCGAAGGAATAGGTAAAAAGATTTGGGATGCCTTTGAAAAGGAAACTCTGAAAAGATATGTCGAAGATGAGAAAGTAACCATTCTGGAAAGCGATGAAGATTCAGAAGACTCAGAAACTGCGTACAACGCCGAATATAATATGTTAAAAGAAAGCTTCTCTGAACCTAAAGAAAAATCTCACAAAGGAAATGTTAATGAAGAAAATAATCCAAAATCATTGGAAAACACAAATGAAGAAAGTAGCCTTTCTTCCGAAGAGCCTTTCGAAGAATCTCAGGCAGATGTGCTTAGCAAAAAATGTGACGAACTAGAAAACGAAACTACTGAGGAGAATTCTGATACATCAGATGAGAATTATAAAATAGAAAACCAAACATGTGAGGCATACCTAATTGAAGAAGATAGCAATTCTTCGATTGAAAAAGTTAGTTGGACAGAGGAAGAAGAGAACGAGGAAAGCAATCCAGAATACTTGGAAAATACAGATGAAGAAAGTGCTTGTGTTTTTGGAAAACCTTTAAGGAAATCTTATACAGATGTGCTTGCTGAAAAATATGACGAAATTGAAAGTCAATCTACTGACGAGGACCACTCACATTCCGAGTTAAGCGAAGAAGATTTGTATGCCGATTTAATTGAGAAATCAATTTCACCTTCAGATTTAAACGAGGAACATTATTCCTCTCAACTAAATGAGAATTTGGCTCATAAAATATCTGAGGAAAATTTGACTTTTAAATTAACTGAAGTGAATTTGTCTTCTAATTTACCTGACGAGAATTTGGCTTCTAAATTAATTGAGAAGAATTTGGCTACTAAATTAATTGAGAAGAATTTGGCTTCTAAATTAATTGAGAAGAATTTGGCTTCTAAATTAATTGAGAAGAATTTGGCTACTAAATTAAATGAGGATTTGTCTTTGAAGTTGTCAATAGAAGAATGTATTTCCAGAGTATCGAATGTTTCAAGTGGTGACCCTTGGATTGCTGCTGAAGTTGATAATACTATTGAAGAAGGGGATTTGATGATAATCGAATCAGAAAACAACCAAGAAGGAGCAGATAAATTTCATCCCATGCCTTCCTTAGCTATACCAAATGACGATTCACATTTTAAATTATCAAAATTGCACAAAGAGTATCTATCCTCTAAGGCGTCTCTTAATACTGAGATGGAACCGTTATTTAATGGTGAAATTGATGACATAAATGAAAAGATATGCACTCCTGAAGATAATCGTGATAGACATATCAAAAATACTCATAATCAATCTAAAGAAGTTGCTAAAAAATTAGCAAATGAAGCGGCAGCAGAATATTTAGCACTAAAGTCATCTAAGAGCTCTCAAGAGAAGAAAGATGAAGATCAAAACTCCGAAATCACTAAACCTGTTCAAACGTAAGTACCCAATCCAACCCATATTTTGATTTAATTGAGTGCAGACAAGAAGCTAGACTTTTGATATATATAAATATCGTTTTTTAATTTGCAGAACCACTGATGAAACTACTAGCTTGCCTGTCAAAGAACCCTTAAAACCGAAGCTACAAAAATCCACTTCCTCCGAGAAATTTCCTGCTATTGAAGAAGAAGAGTCAGCAACAGCAACGGAAGACTTCAAATGTCAATCAACAGGTGAAAATTATGATAATGACCTTCGATATTAACATCAAAACGATTATTTATTATTAATAAGTAATTAATTAATGAAATTGCATTTTCTTATGAATTTTATTTGACAGACTCGTACATTCTTCCTAATGATCAAACTGATATCCCCATAGGAAGTCTGGAATTTGAGTATGCAATCGACAATTCCAACCGTTTAATATCCTGCGTAGATGTCCAAGGCCTTACAGAACTCCTTCCTGTTTCAACAGAGGAATACCAAGGCACCGATGGATTGCACGTCCTGGAAACTAGTAAGAAGTTCAACACCGAAGAGGAAGCATGTGAAAACAAATCGCAAAGTCTTCAAATTAGTAAAAGTGACTCTGAGGTACCTAGAAAATTCTTTCTTCTTAAAACCCAATGTAGTAACGAAAGAAAATGGTTTCATGCCTTTCTTAAATACTAGTAATTTAACATTTCAATTTACGCATCTATTTCTAAATTTTTAAAGGTAACTAATTAATTTTCCTTCTACCATTTATTAATTACTACATATTTATCCAATTTTTAGATCGCGGAAAGCATTACCGCAGCAGTGAATGTTTTGGATGCGGAGGTAGAGGGTTGGGAATCAGATCCATTGTCGTCTACTGAAAAATTGGAGAAGGAGGATGTGACCTTTGATGCCAGCAGTGAGATATACGTGGAAGGGGAAAACTTCAGCGAGGGCTTAATGTCTGAAACGACCACCCAGGAGCAGTCCAAGGACGAACAAGATGTAACGGTTACGGTTGTTTTTAAACCGGATGGAACAACCCAATTCATTGCTGATAAAGACGAATCTAAAGAGTCTTCCGAAGATGAAGTAAGAAATTTTAATCATTATTACAATCTCGTAGTCTATTTAAACTGATAAATATTTTGTCATTTTAAAATATCAGGCGTAGTACAACACTTGTCATATTTCATTATATTTGTAAATCTAGTCGGAAGGCGAAGAGACGGCGAATCATGTTCTTGGTTCTGAAATAAGCGTAGCTTCTCAACCGTTCATGGACGAGTGCTACACAAATAATCAATACCAAATGTCTCCATCCGAAAATGACATAAGGTCATCGTTGAGTGACAAAATCCAAGAATCCTCCGAAGAGTCCTCAAACAAAGAGTCTACCATAAAATCTTCAAGGCGAGACAGCCCTGAAGAAAAAATTGAGACGGATAACTATGTGTCTCGTGTCGCTGAAACTGAAACAAACGACGCTCTACCAGAAGACAATTTCAGTGATATGGAAAGTGAATTTGCAATTGTTAAAGTCGTAAGCGAACAAAAAGCTGAAAAGATTTGGGATGCCTTAGAAAATGAAACATTGAAAGACAATGTCGATGAAGAGAATGTAGCCATTTTGGAAAATGATCAAGATTCAGAAGAGGCTGGCAATAACGAAGAATATAAAATGTCAAAAGCGAACTTCTCTGAAACTAAAGAAAAATCTCCCAACGAAAGTTATAATGAAGCATACAATCCAGAATCATTGGAAAACACAAATGAAGAAAATAGCCTTGTTTCCGAAAAGCCTTTCGAAGAATCTCATGCAGATGTGCTTGGCGAAGAATGTAACGAACTAGAAAGTCAAACTACTGAGGAGAAGTCTGATGTACCAGATAAAAACGATTATAAAATAGAAAACCAAGCATGTGAGACTCACCTTATTGAAGTAGATAGCAATCCTTTGATGGATAGAGTCAGTAGGACAGAGGAAGAAGAGAATGAAGAAAATAAACCAAAATCCGTGGAAAATACAGATGAAGAAAATGCTCGTGTTTCTGGAAAACCTTTAGAAAAATTTTATACAAATGTGCTTGCTGAAAAATGCAGCGAAATTGAAAGTCAATCTACTGAAGAGGATTCTCTTGTGCATAGCGAAGTATTAGACAAAAACGTTAATAAGATAGATAACAAAACATGTGCAAAAGACGTAAATGAAGCAGAAAATAATAATTCGGTTGAAAAGGTCCCTAAAACAGAGGACAAAGATAATGAAGCAAATAACGCAGAATCCTTGGAAAATGTAAACGAAGAAAGTATTCGTGTTTCTGGAAAATTTTCAAAAAAATCCCATGTGCTTGCAGAAAAATGTAACGAAATAAAAAGTCAGTATACTGCAGAGAATTCTGTTGTGGTTAACGATGTACCACATAAAAACGACGATAAAATAGAAAATCAAACATGTACGAAAGACTTAAAAGAAGCA
This sequence comes from Yoshiicerus persimilis, assembly GCA_020352615.2. Lineage (NCBI taxonomy): Eukaryota > Metazoa > Arthropoda > Collembola > Entomobryomorpha > Tomoceridae > Yoshiicerus > Yoshiicerus persimilis. Next base: position 68,937,312 of record CM036940.2, on the reverse strand, counting down.
GAAGATAATACTTTAGTGGAAAAAATCAGTAGTCCTAAGGAAGAAGAGAATGTTGTTCCTACGTCTTCAAAACCTGCCAAAGAAATAGTTGGCTTCAATACGTATTTAGACTACGATGGTCTAGACGAAATATCAGATGATGAAGGTGATTCAGATGATGAAGTAAGCCATTCCGATATTTTTGAAGAATCCAGTAAGGATGTTGCACCTGAAAACAAAGCTAAGGAATTGTCAAAATCATTTTTGAATGATGTATCTTGTATTATTTCTGGAAGCTTATCGAGATTACTAAGCGCAAATAACTTTAGTGCTAACAGAAATCAGCAAGGTTTAGGGACTGCAATTAAAAGTAATAGAAATGATTCTCCAGTAAATGGAGCAGCAAGCACATCAGAGAAATGCCGATTCTTCGACAGAGACTCTTTTTCAAAATTGTTCCTACAAGATACCACTTCAAAAATGTGTTTACAAGAGTCATCCTCCAAATTGTCTCACAATGTCTCCATTGAGCCTCTGGTTAATGATGTCACTGAATTAGAAGAGGGGGAACTGATGATTGCAGAAGCATTTAGTGATGACGATTGTGCTTCAGGATTGTCCGATGATGATTCATCTTCGAAATTATCCAACGAAGATTTGTCTTTGAAATTATCAAGAGAAGAATGCGTTTCCCGACTATCTAACGATACTAGTATTGGCCCCTTGATTGCTCCTGAAGTTGATAATACTTTAGAAGAAGGGGAATTGACGATAATCGAGTCAGATCATCGTGAAGAGGCAGATAATTTTGATCAAGAGTCGTCCTTGTCTATGTCCAATGACGATTCAGATTTTAAATTATCAATCCATCAAAAATCATCTAAATTATCTTCAACAGACTCATCTTCTACGTTATGGATTGAAGATACCATCTCAAAATTGCCCAATGAAGATTTATCCCCTAAAGCGTCTCTTAATACTGACATGGAACCTTTATTTAATGGTGAAATTGATGACACTCTGGAAGAAGGGGAATTGATCATTGCCGAACCGACCGCAAATGAAGACCCAGAAAATCTTGATAGTGATTGTTCTTCTAAACTCACAAAAGAGTATTCATTCCCCAAATTATCTGATCAAAATGCGTTTTCTAATTTGTCTTTGAAAATTTCAACGTCACTATTACCTAATGAAACAACAGAAGAGCTTCCAATGAAAATCACAGAAATTGATGACACTCTAGAGGAAGGGGAATTAATCATTAACGAATCGCCGAGCCGTGAAGAAACGGATAATTTGGTCCAAAAATCTTCTCACTGCAAACACTCAGACTTGACAACAAAATCAACCACTCAAACTTCATCGTCCAATTTATCAATAGAAGATTCTTCTTCCAAAGAGCCAATTAAAAATTCATTTTCCAAATTATCTGTGAAAGATCTATCTTATAAATTGCCTTTAGATGATATATCTTCTAAAAACATTTCTGAAGTACCTGAAAAAGACCAAACGAATGAGGAGCACGAAGTGAATTCAAAATCTACAGAACATGAAAAGGACTTAATTTTGGAAATACATGAAGAGGATTCAAATTCTAAAGAGCGTGAAGAGACTGCTAAAATTGAGGAAGAGGAGTTAGCTTCAGAATTAAATAATGAGAACACATCACCTAAATTAAATGAAGAATATATGTCTGCGAAACAAATAGAGGAGGATTTACCTTGTTACTTATTGAAGGATGAATTGTCTTCTAATTTATTAAATGAAAATTCTACTTCTAAATCAATAGAAAAGCACTCACACTCAGAGTTAAGCGAAGAAGATTTGTATGCCGATTTAATAGAGAAATCACCTTCAGATTTAAAAGAGGAAGATAATTCAGCTAAACTAAATGAGGATAATGTGGCTCCTAAATTAACTGAGGAAAATTTGACTTATAAATTAACTGAAGTGAATTTGGCTTCTAATTTACCTGAAGAGAATTTGGCTTCTAATTTAATTGAGAAGAATTTGGCTACTAAATTAATTGAGAAGAATTTGGCTAATAAATTAATTGAGAAGAATTTGGCTAATAAATTAATTGAGAAGAATTTGGCTTCTAAATTAATTGAGAAGAATTTGGCTACTAAATTAAATGAGGATTTGTCTTTGAAGTTGTCAATAGAAGAATGTATTTCCAGAGTATCGAATGTTTCAAGTGGTGACCCTTGGATTGCTGCTGAAGTTGATAATACTATTGAAGAAGGGGATTTGATGATAATCGAATCAGAAAACAACCAAGAAGGAGCAGATAAATTTCATCCCATGCCTTCCTTAGCTATACCAAATGATGATTCACATTTTAAATTATCAAAATTGCACAAAGAGTATCTATCCTCTAAGGCGTCTCTTAATACTGAGATGGAACCGTTATTTAATGGTGAAATTGATGACATAAATGAAAAGGTATGTACTCCTGAAAAGGAAATTACACTCGAAGTTCATGAAAAGCCGTTAATCCCTGATGTTGATGAAATGGAGTTAACCCCTGAAGTACATGAACGGGAATTGACCAATGAAGTACATGAAAAGGAATTAACCCCTGAAGTACATGAAAAGGAATTAACTCCTGGAGTATATGAAGAGGAATTAACCCCTGAAGTACATGAAAAGGAATTAACCCCTGAAGTACATGAAAAGGAATTAACCCCTGAAGTACATGAAAAGGAATTAACACCTGGAGTACATGAAGAGGAATTAACCCCTGAAGTACATGGAAAGGAATTAACCCCTGAAGTACATGAAAAGGAATTAACCCCTGAAGTACATGAAAAGGAATTAACACCTGGAGTACATGAAGAGGAATTAACCCCTGAAGTACATGAAAAGGAATTAACCTCTGAAGTACATGAAAAGGAATTAACCCCTGAAGTACTTGAAAAGGAATTAACCCCTGAAGTACATGAAAAGGAATTAACCCCTGAAGTACATGAAAAGGAATTAACCCCTGAAGTACATGAAAAGGAATTAACCCCTGAAGTACATGAAAAGGAATTAACCCCTGAAGTACATGAAAAGGAATTAACCCCTGAAGTACATGAAAAGGAATTAACACCTGGAGTACATGAAGAGGAACTAACCCGTGAAATACATGAAAAGGAACTAACCCGTGAAATACATGAAAAGGAACTAACCCGTGAAATACATGAAAAGGAACTAACCCGTGAAATACATGAAAAGGAACTAACCCGTGAAATACATGAAAAGGAACTAACCCCTGAAATACGTGAAGTAGATTTAAATCCCGAAGTACATGAAACAGATTTAATTTGTGAAATCCAGGATAATAAATTGCCCCCTCCTACAGCATATGAAAAGAATTTAGCATCTACAGAGAATAAAGAGGAATTAAATTTAGTCCATTGTCAGTCAAAACTAGCTATTAAAAAACAGCGTTCTAAGTCATTCTTTCCCGGGTCACAACTGAAGAGGTCCTTTAAAAGGTCATCGTCGAAAGTTACAAAAGACATTGCTGTAAAATTGGAGCGAAATGAAAAATCTGTCAGGAAGTCATCAAAGAACCGTAAAGAATTGACGAATATAGCGGGGAAGACTTCTAGTAAGAAGCCTGCTTATTTCTCAAAAACTAGGGAATGTTTATCACTTAGACCTCCCCAAAAAGTTGTATCGGAAAATCAGAAATTATTTACGACAACACCAATTCCGGTAAGTGCCTTGCTTAACTTTTTTCATAAAATAGCTCAATAATAGATTATGTATGTCTAATAATAACATGATTTTAATATTTTTTTCTTAGGATGTTTCGCCACCACATGTTCCTTCTTTGGGTATATTGGAGAATGAATATGCAGAAGAGAGCGGATCTTTGGTTGACGATGTGAGTGTAGCACAGAGTGGGACGAGTTCAGAAACACTACTGAAACGCGAGATCGGTCAGCAAACTGAGTTTGATCCGGAATTTGGGGAGCCTCTATTCTTGGCTGCACGGGAGAGTGTTCCCGGAGAAGAAGATATTGTTAGCCCGAAACCTCCCGAATTCGAAGAAACTATTATTGATGAAAATGTTTCGTCTGACAGTGAACTGAATGTTGGGGCACAATACAATTGTCCGTTAAAAGATGAGAGCGAAATAGCAGAGACCCCTGACCCGACCGCGAAAGGCATAATTGTGTGTCATTTTGACTTCTCTGAATATGCTATTTCGATGAGGTCTCCAGAATCTTTATCTGGATGGAAATCGCCAGTGAACTTTCCATTAGTGGAAACAGAAACAAAAATGGCTATCATAAATCCTTTGAGACCGAGAAAGGTGAGAGAATATTTTGCGAGTTACAAGTGGCCGTCGAGGGAGACTGAAGAACTGAAATGGCAGAGCGAGCACACATCGTCTCCAGCAGTATTTACCAATACAGAAGTGAATAGTGCACCAGAACAAGCCCCTCGTAATATAAAAAGGAAATTTTCAAATACTCCTACAAGTTGTACAGAAAGGACATTTGCTCAACCAACGTACGAAGATATGGGAAGTGTGATTTATTCCCAAACTTCCACTACTGATCAAAACTCAACGGCAATTCCTCCATCCGTTATCCGCAAAAATGATTTCGTGCATCCGAAAACGGTGGACATTCCTCCCGGTTCTTCCCCACTCGAGCGTTGCGGTATTCAATTTATTTGTGATAACGAATCTTACTTTGGTCCCATAAACCCAGCGAATATACATTTTGTCCGAGTAGATGGAGACCAACCCTCTTTGGAGTCAGACAAATCTTTCGGGGAAGTGTTGTATGCAGTAGCAGCTGTAACGGTGGATCCTCAAGATGGGAATTCGGGTCCTCCTGCAAAATTACGACTTTTGTATGCCGAGGCAATTGGAATTCAAAAACAAAAGTCAAATACCGAGTCCAACCAAGCTCAACTGTATTACGCTGCAACTACTCCCAACCAAGAAATTGATATCTCCAACCCTCGGATACTACTGGACCAGCCTCGCCTTATAAACACAGAATACGGACAGAACCAAGAAGAAAATTTGCAAATAGTTATCGCACCTCACATCAACTACTCTGAAAATGCAGCTCCACTTCCAATTGAAGTTTCTGTCAACGGAAACACCGCTGTTGCCCAGTCTGTCGTTCGTGAGGACGAGAAATTAAGTCTGATTAGCCGATCAAGAGCCATGCATCATTGGTATCCTTCTATCACTACACATCCCCAGTACCACATCAATCAGGAATACTCTTTGCCATTGTCCACATATTCTTCCGACACAGAGGACACAAATTCTCGTAGAAATGCCACTGCTACGTCTGAAAGCAGTCACGATGATTATAACTTTTGTGTTCCTACCGATACAAAGAGTTACCTCAAGTCCCGAGGTTTGACTACGCCTCGCCGTCCTTTTCCTTACACATCCAATAATTCGGGCACTTACGATCCTGGGTTCTCTCATCCAGAAAACATTGGAAATTTGTCTAATCCTTCAGATCGGGCAAAAACTGTTGAGCTGGATTCAAGGTCACAATGGGAATCAGCAGAGGGACATGGCTTTGATCTTCAAAGATTCGGTAACAGTTTGGGCCGCAGAAAATCCACTAGCAGTTTGAACACTTTAGCAAATGTTGTTACCTATGTAAAGGTTTGTTAAACATTATATTTTTTAATTTTAAATGCTTTGTAATTACGCTCGTACAAAATGCGTTTCTTGTTTTCCAATTCTTAGGATACGAACAACGACGCCAATGTTTCACAATTTGCTGCTCGCAACAGACAGATTCAGGTGAATTATTACTTATAGGATTTTACTACTTTTATGATATTTTAGTAGCGGTCTTGTAAATAATGTCGTAAATATGTTATTTGTAGGCTGAAACCGATGCTGCAGCTCGAGCTGCAGTAGTCATCGCTGCCGTCGGCAATGCAGCAAGAGAGAAGAGGCTGAAGGAACTTCGAGAATTGGGTAATAAATCCCCCCACCTGGGTCCACGGAAGCAGTACCTCTCAGATTCACACAATTTCCCAAATAATAAATAACAAAAAGGATTTGCGTGGTGAACAGGAATATAACACTTGCAATGATTGTGTCCATTATTGTTTACTATCAATTCGGGGTTCCTTTGTTGTCTAATTTAAATACATTGTTGGTTTAGGACAAACATACTTAACTTAGCTAGAAAAACATTTGTAGTAATTAGTAATTATAAGTAGGATAGAATTCTAACTGGAATATGTTATTGTTTCGTGCTTAGATGAAATGACATTTATTATTAGTTCACATTCTTCGCAAATAGCTATAAATTTTAGCAATCTGTGCTGACTGTGGATGCCGTTGCATTGTAAATCTTACAGTTTTTCCATTTAATAAATTTATGGCCCCTTATTATTTAGATAATATTATTTCATAGCCCAGTTTGCATATAAGTGGAACGTTATTTAAAAATCCAACTCTTAAGTATTAATAGATTTATTTGCACTTATTCCCAAGGTATCTTACATATGGGTCTTATTGGGTAGAATTACTGAAGAAGTAATGAAATCAAGACCTAACATTGTACTACGTGCAGAATGCTGTCATCAATTCCCATAGAAGTTTGAAAAATTTTGGAAAAAATAAAATTCAATTTCACCCACCCGGGAGAAAAGTGTTTTTTCGGGGCGTATCTGCAGAAGATATGATTTCTGCAATGCCATACAAATATATATGGCTAGCCATTTAGGAGAAGGTTAAATTACGGAATTCATTTATAATTATAAGTAATTTTAAATACGCATTTAATTCACAAATCAATGCGACAATTACATAAGCGGAGTAATTTTACATTTCATAATATAGGTATATAGTCAGAAATATACAGAGATTTGCCAATTCGTTTAGATATTTGTACAAAATGAACGATTGCGGTTGATTAAGATGAAAGGTTGCCGTCTTGCCATAGAAATTGAAAGAGTGCAACGGAATACTTATAAAGCAGAGTTATACATTAATTTTATTTTTTAAATGCATTATTTTATTTCTTATAATTCACTATTCTGTAGGTCTAATAGAAATTTTTCAATTTAAAGAAATTTTTTACAAATGATCGATTTTCTAATCATGAAAGTTTTTATAAAATCAACTTATAGTAGTTTTGTAGAAATTTATCGGTTATCATTTTCTTTTAAAGACTCAAGGCACCAACGTAGAAGATGTTTAAATGACTATTAGGCCTTCTTGTCACACACCTTAAATCGTAAATTTGGCAAAATTTAAAACACTTAGTATGGAAATATCATTTCATGAAAGATTACTAATGCTTTTTAGTTTTGATATGGTAAAACATCGTAATAAAATTGATTTAGTTAAATTAGATTTATTAAGTAAATTTAATTACCTCGCGAACGCCATCAAACATGCACTGAACTACAGGTTCAGCACTGTCACATTTGCCATCCTTAATATCCAAATTGGATCCTGCTTGAAACAGTAAATCATCAATAACACTTTTTGCAGCATGTTAGAGTACTTTTATATTGCTAAGTGTCTAACTTAATTACGGCTTTCAAGCAAAAATGTTGAAATGAATTATAAGTAAATATATTTAATAAAAATAAATCGTTCTAAAACTCACTAAAGTGCCACTATGCTAAGATTTTTGAGCAGGGTGGTATCTTAAGGAAGTAAAAAGTAACAATTTTTTTTGGAAAATTAATGGTTTTATATTAAAGTGCCAATTTAGTCAAATTAAAATCTGTTGGAACAAAATGTCCTAAATACTGAATTTTGAAAAAATGGCAAACGGTACTTCAGTTAAATGAATTTAAAATCAGCAAATTAGTGAATTATTAAAGTTTAGTCAAACCTTTCTCATCAATGCAAGTTGTCCACTTTGGCACAATTTGATCAGCAGCTTCTTGAGGTAGGCTGAAATACGTAGCAGCAGCTTTAAGTTGATTTTTATCAAATTTGTTTTCTGCGGTAATCTGCATAAGTACATGTAAAGATGTTAAACTTAAAGTCAGTACTGAAATTGAACCAATTACTTGCAATCTATACTACTTTATAATATAATTTGTAGTACAAAAAGACGAATTTCGATGGTATTCATCTTTACGTATACTTTTTGTTCGCTAGTATGCGAAGAAATTATATTATTTTCGGAATGAGTGCAATGAGTAATAACTTACTAATCCAATTTCTTTGAAATAACAAATAGGCAAGCAGGCACTTGGTTTATTTCCAGATTTTCGTTCCTCCTCCATTGATTTTCCAGGGTATAGCTTATTCCAGCATTTATCCTGTGTTGCCTTAAATTTGTCATTCATGGTTAGTTTGGTCCCCATACAGGAGAATTCTGGTGGCTGACCCTGAAAAATGAATTAAGTATGTAACTATTGTCTTTTGTCGAGTTCTGTTCTAAGTTCGCACATTTTCGTACATAAAATTTTTTTATAGTTGGTATGTGGATATTTATGGTTTACTTACATTGGAGATGGCAACCAAAATTGACACCGCAGCAAAAAGGCACAACAAATAAACCTGCATTTTAATGGTATTGACTTCGTAGTTTAAAGGATTATATTTAAAATTAGTCCAGCACAGTCCGATTTATACGAACGACTGAATGAATTGCAGTTTCTGAAGGCATTGTGTAAAGTACAACTAATGTGTAGTTTTTATCAATTGCTTTCATCCAGAGTTCCTACTAATATAATTATAGTTGGTTAATGACTGGCTTCCCTTTTGTGTTTCATCACTATTCATATTTTCAGATTACCTATGCAATTGCATTTTGAGCAATCTGCGCAAAATGACTTTCAGCTCCATGTTGACAACATCTATTACTATAATTGTAAAATAAGTTCATTTCAGGTTCATTATTGTGTCAAACTGCTACAAAAACGTCAATTTGTGTTTTAATAATATTAATATATTCCAATTTTCAATATTATAATAAAATAAATGAATAACGAAATATATTACATCAATTACCAATATTTAAATCAGGTTATAAATTAATACTTTTAATTATTAACTGTTCACGTTTTACTATATTACTAAGGACGAATTGCTGGGGTCGTTTTTTCTATCCACAGATTCATTTTTGGTGTGCAATATTTAATGAGCATGAATCATTAATTTTTCTCATGTTATTGAAGGCATTCAGCAATTATTACAGCTTTTCCAGTTCCGCAATAATGATATTTTGCGCCAAATGCGAGGTCATACACAAATTATGTGCCTTCGCAAGTGTGCTAATGCAAAATACCTGCAAAACACATTTAAAGTTATTGTAGATTGTTCCGCTTTGCAAAAAATCTTTTATCATTTACGCAGATGTCCAAATTGCACGACATATTCATTTGATCACATCTATTAAATTGTTTAGCATTTTGCAAATTATTTGCTTCCTCACCTTCGCCAAATTAGTATTCTCATAAGAGCGGAAACAAGTGGCTAGTTCTCGTTACCATTAGTAGGCATAATTCAAAGGCTGACCCCTAATGAAACACTAATGTAATTTATTAAATTATTATACACGTTCAATAGAATCAATATATGTCAAATGCTACAGTAAATTACGCTTCCTTGGATCGAGATGTCCCAAATTATATCTGTTTAGATTTATGTTTTCAAACTGAAATGTAGTTTATAGTAGTAGTAGTAGAAACTATTAAAGGTAAAATTAGTATCCTAATATTTTATATGTCCGTCAAACCATAATCCTGATATGCGCCGCTAAGTAATCTGTCAAATTGTAATAACTGCAGCCTAATAATGACATGTGTGATCCGTATAACAATATTAAAGCCATGAAATAGGGAAATAATTAGATACTTTAGCCATAAGTTCACTTTCATATTTATTGCGTGCTACACTTCTTTCTGGCAGTGGTTTTCAAACCAGTCATTCAGCATTTAATTTTAATGCGGAATACGGAACCAGAATCTTTTAAAGACTTTGTAAAGTTCTAGGTACACCTATCCTTGCATATTCACCAAATAATACAAAATTACTTATTTATTTTTGATTACTTATTTTATTATCAGTTTTTAGATTTTTAAAATAACATTAGACATTCAGAATTAACATTAGGGAGCGTTCACAAGCTACGTGGTCATCCATAAAAGATGGGGATCTACAATATGGCCTCATCTAATTCTTCATGAAAAAGGGGCGGGGTACCCCACCATTGACTTCGTTACCCAAAATTAAAAAACACTAGTAACAATCGTTTTGTATAGTAGAACCTTAAAAATGAACAAATCTCAAGTTTTCAACAAATTTATCAAAAAATGGGATAAATTGTTCCAAACTAGGTCACAGAATCCGATATAAAATATATTTATATATTTTCTTGTTTCAAAACTATTAGAGGAGAGAATTAACTTCTCTAAAGCTCTAAGGTCAAACCCTTAACTCTATAAATTGCTCATAGATTGCTTTACCTCAAAATTTTATTGCTGGGTAAAGAATGATATTGTAAGTCTTCCTAGACAGGTTTGGGGAGTGTACAGCAAGTGCCTTAAATGTCTTCAAAAAGAGGGCGTGTGTCAAAAATTGGCCAATAATTATTTCGTAGTTTGTGTACGTTCCCTTAATCTTAACTACCCGTAAGTACTTAATATGTCTACAATAATCGTCTTGTTAACAATTAAATTTGGCAATATATATATATATATCTTCAGCAAATTTTGAATAAATATATTTTTGGGTAGTGTTTTAAGATTTCAAGAAATGGTGCAAGTTGGGCAGTGCAGATCTGGAGGTTCCTAAGGAAGCTGTGTAGGTTCCTTGGTGGAACTTCCGTAGGTTCCTGAGGAACCTCCTGAGGTTTCCCTGTCACATGTCCGTCACGTGGGGAACCTCAGGAGATTCCTCAGGAGCTTTTCCCACTCAAAAAAGTTCCTCAGGAACCTCCTGGAGTTCCTTGGAATCTCAGGGAGTTCCTCAGGAACCTGCCGAGGTTCCTTCAAAAAAATGTTCCTCAGGAACCTCCTGAGGTTCCTTGGTCTGGACTGTTGGGTCTGATACTCTTGAGCACCATTTTGCGTCTAGCTTTGCAGAGTGCTCTTCTATCCATGGGAGAAAGTCTAAATTGGTATCATTGGTAATTAATATTTTGCAATTAGATATGAATATTATATAACTCTCTTAGGAAAACAGTAGACATTTTAAATGTACTTACATGTGAAACGAATGTAGTACGTTAACCAAATAGTTTGTGGTGGGTCGATATTTTTTAATACTTTTTTAAATGATTGGGATACAGATCCAATCTGAAGCATATGTTGTGATGGCAATTCGATGAAAAGTGGCCCTGAAACAAAAACGATTACAAGCAACTAACGTTTTGTAAATAAGTCAAAAAACTTCCTCAGACACGGAATTTTGTGAACTGAATTGAACTTACCCCCTGAGTCTCCCTGTAAAAGAAAGAATGAGTAAAATTGGTTAATTTTGTCTATTTTTACCGTTTTATTTTTGTTATACGGTTAATCAGTGCTTAACCTGTCCTGATCCGGTTGCATTAAATGGATCTCCACAAATAAGTTTTTCCATCTGCACCATCGGCCTGTACTTTAAACATGTTTCATGACTATGTAAAGGAATTGTTAATTTCTGAGAATTATTAGCTAGTACTGGACCAGTTGTGTCATTGGGTTCCTTCCCCCCTCTGGCAATTATTCCCCATCCTAAATTAATAAGCAATTATTATAAATTAAATCTTTGCGTTTGTTAAACTGAGTTGGTTGAATTTACCTGCGATTGTTGCAGTTCTTCCTTCAGGTAAATCTATTGTATCGTTCAATTGTGGTATACATATGGGATTGAAAATCGGGTCGGTTATATCCACGCGGTGGTCGAGAACAAGCAATGCTATATCGCTGTCGCTGAGTAACACAAAAGAGAATTTTAAAATTGAGAAAATGTGAAATGAAAGATGGAAAATATTAATAGATAGATACGCTGAAGAACTTACCTGTCGTTATCATTGGTATACTCAGGATGAACAATAATGCTTTCCACCTTAACAGTTGCATTGGTATTGTTGGCTTCTCTGCAAAAAAGTTTTTAAATAAAATACCTGAACACTAAATAAGTAAAACTTTATAGAAATTTTCGGGAATAATATTTTTGAAATGTACTGTATTGGTTACTAGACTACATTCTTAGAATTTATTTATTTGCTTGCAAAATTTATGGGAGAAATATCAATTCATATTAATACTATTTAGATTGTTCAGTAATGTTGCACCTTACTTAGTAAACTGCACCACAGTCAAAATAATTATTTGTAACAGTTAATAACTTACACATTCGGGGCGAAAATATGAAATACTGCAGAGAAAAATTCGGCTTCTCTCAAAGTTTTCATTGTTGAATTGAGTGCAGGTTTTTTCGTCACACAATGTGCGGCTACGTTAAGAAATGTAAATTAAACAGGTAGCATCAGGATCAGGAGATATTTTAACACGTTGTCATTTTTAATATGCAAAAACATGCTTACCTGTTGCTACAAGTCTATCATTTATTAGCTGGAATTAAATTAAACTAAATTAGCTGGTATTAAATTTTTGGAATGCTCTTAGTACAAATAGACTTTGTCAAAAGCTTATAAAAACAATTAAGTTTCTCTTTATTATTACCATTATTTTTTATATTTTTATTAATCATATATACAACAATGATTTGAAAATTACCGTTGCTCCACAAGAAATTGAAATTCCGGAGGAATCTGCATATGATAGATACACAAGCCACTATAGACACAAAATAAATTAGCAAAGAAAGTAAAATCACTCCTTGTTTTTGAAAACAGATTACTGCTTATAGATTAACAAATTAAAATAGTTTTCTATCATTGTGTAAAGAATTTAAAAAGAAAAATTATTTCATTACTGGAAACTCATATGGAAGGGTGGCATGTCCTCCCACTACTCTCTCTTCTACACCTCTTTTTCTTTTGCCACATTCTGGAAATTAAAATCAATGTAATTACCGAACCGCATATTTTAATATCCACCAAAATATGAACATGGGCTGTACCACACATGAAAATTGAAAATTTTCAGTTTTCCTCCATTATATTTCTATAGCACAGTAGTATTATTTCTTCAGCATAATTGCCGCTTAACTAAAAAGTAGCCTTTTCTAGAACTTTATCTTTTTCATGAAAATCCTTCCACCTTTTAATTGTATATTACGTAAGTAAAAATTGGCAACCAATTTATTTAGAATGTTACCGTTTTTGCGGATATAGTATACTATGATTTCAGATTACAACCAAAATCCTATAATGTTTGGAAATAAAAGAGAAAATGTTGTGACAAAAGTCCAGTGTATCACACATACACACATCTACAAATGTTGCTCATAATAATCTTAGAGATGACTGATGACTTATTTGCGGAACACATATCATAATCGATATTTAAAATTCATCAGTACCTAAGTAATTTTCGACTTAGACTTACCACAAACTTCTGGATTTGCCCTGCCAAATGCTCGCCTCTTGTGACCTGTTGTTGCATAAAAATACAATGCCTAAATTTTTCAAAAATTTGCTATTTTTAATGTCTAAGAATAAGTTTTTAATGTCTGAGAATAGAATTACAAATAGTTGAAATTATTAGAACTGCAAATTCAAAAAATATGTTTTTATTTGCAGTTCTAATAACAGTAATTACAAGTAAATATATTTACTTATAAAGTATCTTTCCTTTTAATTTGAAAAATACAGTTTTACATAGTATGAAAATATTATACCGATGACGTTTAACAATTGCCGCTTGTTTACGCTTGGCTTCTCAATATCTTTTGTAGGCACAATTTTGTGCTTAATGGAATCTATATACCAAATTATTATTAATTTTAAAAAATTTGGTGATTCCAAAAATTGTAGCCTATAATGTTCTTTATATTTTTCAATATTCACTGGGGACAGTATTCTACTCGATTAGTACTACAATACTGTATTCCACAGATAAGGAATACGGATTTATAGAAAATGAGGTGTAACGGTGTAAGCAACTTTTTCATTTGCCCAATGATAATAAAAGCATTCCCAATATTAAACTAAAGCAATCTTTTTATATTTTATACCCTAAACTTACACGTTTAGACTTTACGTTTAGAATAACATTGAAATTAACTGTATTAATGATACATGACAAAAGTTAAGGCACAGAAAACCTATTAATGTATAAAAACTCTCCAGCACCAATAATCAATTTGCAAAATAAATATAGGTATGTATCAAATGAGTTTACCGGGTGGCAACCTTGGAGAAATCGCTCGGTAACTGAAGACAACCGAAATAAATAAATAAACTTTTAACATACTTAAAAAACACATGTAATGGCTTTATTTTGCCTACTTATAAGTTACCTATTAGAAGTTAATATTAATTTTTATAAACTATGCGTGCACTATTTTGTTACATTTGGTAATAACACTGCATGAAAATGAACACGGCAAAAAAGGAAATGAAGTTAGATTACATTACATTCACTTAATTTTCGTAGTTTCTATTATTCCATTGAATTCAACAAGGATAATAGTGTAATAAAATATGACAATAACAATCAATCTTCGTAACTTGCGTCTCTGTTGTAATATATAACGCTTGGCTAGGAATGACTTTTACAACGAATGAATGTATGACTGAAAAATAATTAGTAGCTTAGTAGCTCTGAGGTCTATTATTGGATGAGAACCTAAACACACTTTTTATTGTTATATACCCTGTCAGCTTAGCGCTGTATTAGTAAACATAATTCTTTTCACTTCATACGCGAGCATAAAAAATAAGATATGGTAGAACCTAACGAAATGTTCAATATAGTTACTGAAATATTAATGAAACTATAATTGTAAGGAAATCGGCAACTCGGATGGGGAGGGGATACTACACAATAACATGGGTTCTAAATTGGATGCCTTATGTCATGAAGACATTCTATTTCTTGGGGAACACCTTTGGTATTTGCTGATCGCATAATACTATATATTGACCGTACTAATTGCTACTTTTTTATACTGTAAAATTTCCAGAACAAAAATATTTCAGTATTTGGTCGTGCTTTGTAAAAATTTGTATCCCATCCCAATGGAATTCTAAGCATTTTTCTAATTATTTTATTGTAAAGTGTAATCACATATGCATTAATATTGTTGCAAACGTATGTGCACTGAATTAAATCGGAAAATCTTATATGCATATTAGGTATTTTTGGTATTTAATCGATGTAAGACATTGCAGTTCATTTACCTATAGATACTAATGTTTGGTGAGATTAAAACCTGAAACTTCGTTTTGACTTACATATTAAAAACAAAATGGCAATTACTATGGAGGAATCCAATTTGCAGTGTCTCCCTCTGAAACAATTTGACCAATCACAGAGAACCGAAATGGAGATGTTTTCGATTTTGAAGACAACTGAGTTAAACTTTTAAAACAAGTTACGTATTCTTAGGACACACTTTATCATTCATTTGTTGTCTAGTTCTCTTCTTAGTTAACTTCGTCATACGCTCTGTGTAAGCTTTAAGAATTAGATTCTGGAAACTTATCACTATTTGTATTTGACAGCCTTGGGCGTAGGAACAAAGGTTTTACGGATTAATTCCTTCGTCATTATATCAATCGTCCCTTTCAAATCTTTGCTTCCATATAAAGTAAAAGTATGATGAAAAATATCTCTACAATATAGTATCTCCTTTAATTTTTGTAAAATTTCATCCAACTTCATAGTCTTTGGTGAGTTTAGGAAACAATAATCGATGATTTATTTTAAAAACTTTGTCGTCTTCAATTTGTATAGGTAGTCGATCTGCTTCTGACATCCAGCAAAGGCAACAGGGATCGGGATCATCCGGTAAATAGTAAGAGTCAGGCAATTTCCACCATTTTTCAATTCCGACATCAAATTATTGTCAGTATTGCAAAAATTGATGCAATTGAAAAACGCGCTATATTTTGAATGGGTTGGTGGTTGCTTAAGTACGTTTGATTTGAGCAGTGATGGATTTAGCAGATAGACTGATACAGTGTCAAAACGGCTTTCTTTAAGATTTCAAAGTAGTAATTATCATTTTTATTTGTAATTTTTGTACCCTAAAAGGATTTGAGTGTTGTGAAGCAAATTCTTCTAGCTTTTCATAGTGCATGGTAGGAAGTAACAGTTGCTTTTTGTCAACAGCATTGGAATTTGCAGAGTCAAGTTTTGTTCGTAAGTTCAATAATTTCAAAGAATAGTTTTTCAATTCGTCTGAATAATTTCAAAGAATAGTTTTTCAATTCGTCTGAATAATTTATAACCTATGGTGGAGGTTTCGATTTAGTAGTTGGAATAAGTGGTATGTTTTGCTTCAGAAGCAGGCTGTCATTATATCTTTACAATTGTTCTTCACATCTTTATATTTATTTTGCAAAAGTATTAGTATATAATCAAAATAATCATTATTCGTGTATTCAGATCTGAAAAGAAACCGAGTGGTAGTATTGGTGAATCAAAATTCGCAACCACAATCTGTACTCTGTGCCAACGATGGCGTTTTCAGGTGTCTCAAATATGATGATGCTCCCAAAGGAGGTATACATATTTTTTAATAGAAATACATTTTACAAATTCTCCTTTAGTCCACTTCTTGTAGCTTTTAACTAAAGAACCTATTGAAATAATATAAAGCTATTCAATATAATTTGTACGGTAATCTTAGGTCCACCTGTCGGGGTTCGGGGGTACATTTCTTTGTCACAATCTTTATCCTACATAAGTATCTAATAAATTCTTTAAGACATTTTTTATTTTCTAGTTAGTTACCAAAAATTATGTATTTTCCTGCTGCAATCTTTAAATGACAAATATTTATTACACCTCTAAATTATTCAAATTCATGTTACGACTACATTTGCATTATTTCCAACTTACTTCTTTGTTTTCTGCAGATGCAACTGGAAATATTGAAGCATCTTCCCCTTGAAGACAAAAGATCCGCTAGACTAGCTTCCAAGTTGTGGAAAGATTTAGCCGATGATCTGCTATTAAAATTCAACGTTTATCTGACTGAGGAAAACCTTAAATATTTGGAAAAATTTTCGAATCCTGTGCACACTGTAACGATGGGAAATTCGCGAACGCCCTTGGTCCTGGGTGTCGACTATTGTAGGAAGTTATCTGAAGCAAAGCACCTGGAACTATCCAACCATAATCCGTTGCGCCCAACTAACCCTACACTTAATTGTTCTGAAAACATATTACTAATTTTGAGAGTATGCAGAAACATATCAGAATTGAGAATAACTGGAGAGTTTCTAGATTCAGTGATTCTTACTTTCCTTACCGTTCCTTTGGAATATCATACTGCAACGCTGTTCAACCTAACTTCAATCTCCGTAAATTACAAGATTAAAATATCACTTTTTGAAAAACAAACCAATAATACATAAATATATTGAATATGACAAATTATGCCTCTTAATTATTTTATTGTGCAGATCAATTTGGATTGTGTGAGAGGTGGCTTTATACTTAAAGCCTTTCCTAAACTTAAAGCCCCTAACTTGAAAAACCTGGAATTCAGCAAGGGAAATGTTCTGCTTCCAATGAATATGGTAATTTTCTCGACAATGTACTTCTTCATCAAAGCACATGAGAAGATACTGAAGACATTGAAGATGAACAACACAATTACTAATTATAACTTACAAAGGTAACCAAATAGTAGAAATTTTTGCCATTTATCTAGTCTTGCACATAAAAAATTCAGTAGAATATTCCTATTTTCTGTATGTATCTTGATTTGTCCGTTTACTGTAACATTGGTATAAATTAATACAACATTTTTGGTGTAGTGAACGAATCGCGTATTTTGAAAACGCCCCACCGCGTTGGTTTGGAATTCGTCCTCTGGTTCATTTGCAATTGGAGTCACTGGAGATAAATCATTCAGTAAACTCTGCGAATTGTAATTGGAGTCTCTCACAAGTCATCTTGCTTAACCAAAGGATGCTGAAAACGATTAAGATTGAAGTCATGCATATTCACTTGTATAGGAAGCTTATGGAACTCGTTAGACAAAACAAGGAATTAGAGAAGATCGAGATTGACCTTAGAGTTTTTTACGCCAGTAATGGTGATCCATTGACTTTGGATATTGAGGATTTCGCATTGTGTGGAAATTTAAGGGAATTGCGTGTTTTCGCTTCTCCATATTTCACCGTTGTAAATGAATTGAGAATACCCAGATCTATCAAAATATTTTACTGGAGTGGAAAGCTAAGTCATAAACAACTTGGACACCTTGCATCACAATTGATGTCTGTGGAACACGTCACCCTCAATCACGTTTTTGCAAATGGGCTACCTGGAACATTTAGACGAAAGTCTTCCCAACGTTTCGATGTTGCTCTGCTTTCGTTGTTTACGGAAATACCAAGTCTGATTACCCTGAAAGTTTCCTCGTGCGATATCCGTACTTGTCTCCTTTCTCTCATCAATTACTGTAAGAGAAATCAAATAACTATCAAAAAGGAACTTACTAGCGTATATTCCAGGGATTTTCCAAACTGTGGTAAAACAACAGTCACCTTTACTTTTCCTCGCGTTTAATTCGCGATATTCCTCAGTTCCTGTTCTTCTGTATTAAACTGTTGGTTTCGGTCTACTATTCCACTTAAAATGCATTTAAATTTTTCAAGAAGTACAATAATACTTTTAAAAGTTTTTGTATATTTTCTTATGAATTATATAGGAACGTTTTTCATGAATTGAATATATTTATTTTTATATTAAACTGTTTGTTGCTGCCTACTCCACATACAATGCAGTTAAATTTTTCAAGAAGTACAATAATACTTTAAAAAGTCTTTGTATATTTTCTATTTCTTATGAATTTTTTAGGAACATTTTTCATGAATTGAATATATTTGTTTCCTTAAATAAAGAATGTAAATATTTTTACTTGAAGTTTTTTAAAATTATTTTTACATTGCATACCTACTATATTATTTGTGGAGAACATGAGTTCCCATATTATGAGATTCTTAGTGCAAGTATAAATTTCGAATAGAAACAACTTTGACATACAGTGTGTACTTATTATTAAACTACAAAAATAATTAATTGGTGGTATGAGAATTGAGAGTGACAATCAACAGGATGGCAATGAGAGATTATTTCGCCACAATTTGTAATAAAAATGCCGTCACTGTAGTACTGTTTGCTACCATTTTAATTCTTCAAGCAGTAGTCACATTGTACCCCAATTCCAACATTCAAACAACACAGTAAATTATGGTATCGTGATTTGCATTATGGTAACTGATATTAACATTAATTTTGGTATGGTAATTTTTAAAATCATATTCTTTTACTTTTTGAGGCTAGAGTTATTTTAGAAGGAAGTGAATCTTTATTTTATGAAAACATGAGTTTTTATTCTCGTTCAGGAAAATTAAGACTTATAAATTGTCACATGTTTCAAAATTTAAATACACAATTGTGCATATAGTGAAAATATTGTAGCGAATACACTGACAACAGTACACAGCCGGTGGTGGTGAATATTTGAAGCCGATTGCTTCAAATATTCACTAATATTCAAATATTTCACGCTTTATTTCTGGAAGTGCTTTACAATAATGTGAGGTAAAAAATTTTTTTGAAGACGTAACCTTTGAGAAGATGAACGATAACTGTGGAGACATCGGAATCGGAAGTAAATAAAAATATATTTATGAAACAAATGAAATGTTTATTTTTCTTCAATTTAAGCTTTGTAAGCATAGATGTGGTAAAAATTACAATAAACTATGCTTGCACAAAGTTCATGAAGTAATAAAATTATCATTAAATAAGAACATTACTGAAAAAGAAGCAGAACTGAATACCTTAATAAACCATTACAAAACGGATATATCACAGTAGTGCAACCGAAATATTTTTATTTATTTCAAAATATTCAAAAGTTTGAAATTATTTCAAACGATTCAAAAACGTTTCAATTTACTTTAATATATTCTAAAGCAACACGTACTGGTCACCAGAGCAGACTACGACATATAGTGGTCGTCAGTGCAGACTACGACACATACCACAACATACACACAACACCCAATACACAACATACGTATAACACGAACAGTTAAACCTTCCCCTTTAAGGGGAAGGCGTTGCCCAATTTTGCTCATTTACGAACCTGTTCATAAGGGGAACCTATATTTTCATAATGTGAAAACAGATTCCAAAAAAGTTTAACCGTTCTTGAGTTACAGCGCTATCTCACTAACTAACTAACTGACTAACTAACTGACTAACTAACTAACTAACTAACTAACTCACAGACAGACAGCCCAATCGCATACAGTAGTTGCACTACTGAATAATTAATACTTTTAATACTAACACTTTCACATTTTGCTATTGTTCCATTAGATGTAACAAAAATACAGGGTTGGCCAAAATCCTTTGTCGGAATACAAAATACAAAATCCAAAATCCAAAATCCTACCTGTATTTTGTATTTTCAGAAAGTTCGAGCGGAGTATTTTGTATTTTGTATTTTGACTAATTTGTCAAAAGTATTTTGGATTTTGGATTTTGGATTTTCACAAATTTTGAAAAGTATTTTGTATTTTGCATTTTGTATTTTGAATAAATAAATATCTGCCCCGAATAGTGAAAATACTTGAGAAAATACAAAATACTTTGTCTGCAAAAAAACTTGCATTCGCACGATTTGCGTTTGGATATCGTTTCAGAGGGTATTCTTACTAAGACTCGGGCAACTTTAGTCTCAATCAACTACCAAGCAGAGATATCTGAAATTTGAATACTCTTCCACTACTTTATACTGAAATTTCATTCAGACGTAAACTGAGTGACCCGAATTTTGAGAAATACTGTTCTGAAAATCAATTACTACTAAGTTATTGCTAGAAATTCGTTGATGCGGCTTTTAAACTTGAATTATTAAATTTAATAGCTAATATTAAATTAAATTGTAGTATTTAATTAAATTATAGTATTAAATTAAATTGCAGAATTAAATTAAATTGTAATTTAAATTAAATTGTAGTATTACATTGAATTGTAATATTAAATTAAATTGTAGTATTACATTAAATTGTAATATTAAATTAAATTGTAGTATTACATTAAATTGTAATATTAAATTAAATTGTAGTATTACATTAAATTGTAATATTAAATTAAATTGTAGTATTACATTAAATTGTAATATTAAATTAAATTGTAGTATTACATTAAATTGTAATATTAAATTAAATTGTAGTATTACATTAAATTGTAATATTAAATTAAATTGTAGTATTACATTAAATTATGATTCTAAATCGGTAATTAAACAGAGGAAATAAAGAATTGAAAAAATTGCAGTATTTTGTATTTTATCAAGTATTTTGATTAAATATTTTGTATTTTGTATTTTGTGTAAGTTCGAGCGAAGTATTTTGTATTTTGTATTTTGACTAATTTGTCAAAAGTATTTTGGATTTTGGATTTTGGATTTTCACAAATTTTGAAAAGTATTTTGTATTTTGTATTTTCACTAATTTTGAAAAGTATTTTGTATTTTGGATTTTGTATTTTGGAATTGAAGTATTTTGGCCAACCCTGCAAAAATAATAGTTATAATTTATCTACATACGTACACACTTATCAATTGTATGTATTAGTAATAGTTTTAACTTCAAAACCACTGTAGTTTTTTAATTTATACACATTTGAAGACCTATTTATGTAGTTCCTGCAAAGCGGCAAAATGGTGAGCAACTTAACTATATATAATTTTCATTTCCAAATGACTAATCAAAACAAAAAATCAAGAAATCAAAATTATTTTACCACTGCGAATTTCCATATCCAATATACCTGCAGTAACCTTTATAATACTATCTGAATTGTGTGCCGACGGAGAAAGAACAGTATCCTTACTGCTTTTAATTATAAGACATTGTAAAAAGGCATCTATTTCATATTTGTTATAATTTGCACTGAGACATATTAATAAATGAGAACTGAAAGCAAACTTGTCATGGAACCATATTAATAGCTGATTACATTATGGCACTGCGTAAATTATTTTGCTTCTGAGTATTTGTTAATTTATTATTACCTGGAATTTCGCCCACAGGATGACTTGGGAAAGTTATGTTTTGGTTCACACCCAGCGTAATTTTTTTCCCATTTTTAATCATTTTATCTTCAGTACCCTCAATCTGCTTTTCAAGTTTTTTAATTTCCTTTTTTTCTTCTTTAATCTCTACTTTGTTATATTTAATCAATGTCAAAAATTCTTTTTCGTTCTCAGTTCCGGATAAGATTATTTGGTTCCAAGAGCGTATTTGTTCACTAAGAGTACTTATCCGATTGTTACACAAGCAAATCTTTTCATTCCATGCTCTTATTCTCCTGTGCAAAGTGTTGTACTCTTTTCTGGAAATTTTCCCTTCATTCTCTGGTTACTCCATTTCTGAAAACAATATAGAATATAATATTTCAAATTCTTGCATTTCAAAGTTAATATTAGCCCAACGCTAACCTTTGATTTAGTTAATTTTATTACACACAATTTCCGTTTTGTAAACATAAAGAAGAAAGAAGGACTACAATACGCCAGACCGGATTTAATTTTTCTATCATTATGATATGTGACACAGCTAATATTGTAAATATTAATTTAAATTATAGTGTTACTACCAAATTGAAAATAGAAAAACATTAAACATCAAATGAGAATAAATTCAACCATAAATTGGAGTAAATTCGTCTTAAATGGTTTTTTCTAGGTTTTATCTTACTGAATAAGCATTTACATCTCCACGTATATTTTTTATTTTAAGTGAACCTCTGACTGACGGGGAAATAAAATCAAATTACCATTAGTTGCTAACAATAACTGTTTTAACTAAACTCTCTCACTGAATTAGCAGGATCACTACGTTTTCGTAGGTTGTGTGATTTTGTGTACTCTCTGAATTCAACTGCAATCGGTAGAACTTATGTTAATAATATACATTTTTACCTTCTTCGTTTTGTAACGTGGGCTCGAAGTCCTAATAACAGTAAGTGGTATTAGTTAGCAAGGTCACAAGTTATTGTAAATCGTATGGAAATGGGATGTAATGAATAAAAGTAAAACTTATGGCGATTTCCTCATTTTCCATTCTTTATCTTAGTCTTGATGCCTTTATTATCTATTTTATAGAATAATCAGACAAGAACTTGTAAACTCCGTCTGCATATTTTGCTCTGTTATACTGAAATGACAACTACTAATCGTTAGGCCAAAACATTTATATATCATCCAACGAATTTATTTTAACAACTCTATTAATAGTAATACAGTATATAGTGTGCAATCCAAGCATTGGTATGTAGTCTTTCTCCTTTTACATGTACATATTTCTGAATTGAGTGGCTTAACATTATTGTTCGTACATAAAATGAATGCAGGGTACAAGTGCCCTTAAGGCTTTAGGGCAGCGGTTCTGTAGTCTATTATTTGCCTTCACATTCTCGGTAGTGGGACAAATCTACAAAACTCAAATCAAACTAGTATCTCACCCCAGTTAAGCAAAAGAGTACAGTTTTTCCAATGAATATCCACTGCAATATGTAGTATTTAATAAGAAATCACAGTCTTAAGGATTTATTTGAAACGGTCAAGTACATATTCCAATTGAATTGCTATATTTAGTTTCAACAAATTAGTTTTTAGAAACTACCTGGCAAGATATGTAAAGACTCTGAAATCATGAACTTTTATGGTATAGGAATATGGTATGGTATGATATTTATATTTATTATTCATACCATAATATTTATTATATTTGGTAAACATAAGGTATGAATTGTACAACATTTGGAAAACTATTTGCAATTTCGGTAGTAAAATTGTATATTAAATATAAGTTCTTTTCTCTGGTTGTGTGTTAAATCCCAGGGGTAAGTGGTTTCAAGTTGACCGAAAGCAGCACAATGTGAAGCAAAACTGACAGCTTCTTCAATATATCCTATTGCAAATCCATAAATGTCTACTGCTTCATTATCCAGAGCACCCTCACCTCTGGAACAAAAATATTACTCCAGAATAACTACAGGTATTAAAATTATTTCGAATTATTGAATTAACAAATTTTTAGTTTTTGTGCGAATTATCTTACCTATACCAAAGGTCATTTACTTCATTGGTGAACAATTTTTAATAATTTTATCTTCAGCCCTTTTAATTTCCTTTTCAAGTTTTGTAATTTCTTTTTTTTCTTCCTTAATCTCTATTTGGTTATGTTTAATCGATGCCAAAAATTCTTTTTCGTTCTCAGTCCCGGAAAAGATTATTTGATAACAACAGCATATTTGTTTATTAAGAGTACTTATCCGTTTGTTACTCAAACAAATTTTTGGATTCCATTCTCTAATTCTGTTGTGCAAAATGTTGTACTCTTTTCTGGAAATTGGTGACTCCATTTCTTAAAACAAAATAGAATATAATATTTCAAAT
The DNA here is from genome assembly GCA_020352615.2 of Yoshiicerus persimilis. Taxonomy (NCBI): domain Eukaryota; kingdom Metazoa; phylum Arthropoda; class Collembola; order Entomobryomorpha; family Tomoceridae; genus Yoshiicerus; species Yoshiicerus persimilis. Next base: position 68,912,822 of record CM036940.2, on the reverse strand, counting down.
TCTTGCATTTCAAAGTTAATATTAGTCCTAACACTAACCTTTTGTTTAGTTCATTTTATTGCACACAATTCGCGTTCCGTAAACGTAAATAAGAAAGAAAGACTACAATATGTCAGACAAGATTTAATTGTAAATATATTCTATTGTAAATATAAATTATCCTTGGTCACATAATATTGATTATAAAATCTACTTTTGAAAACCAAGTATCACAACTTTGAACTTTCTTAACGGGTTTTTAAGCCAAGTGATAATTTCCATTGCAATCCTAGTTATATTTCTCGTAAAGACTGATGTCTTAATGCACATATATTTGTTTCAATATCTAATGCTAATATCTTTGGCAAAACGGATTTCTATTAATTCTAGTACACCAATTTGCCAATTTCACATGTTTACACATTTAATTGCTTTTTTCTTTTACGTTGGAAAAGACGTTTTATTTTACAAGCCATGCATGTTAATTTAAATTATAGTTACTAACAAAGTGGAAAAAATAGAAAAACATTAAATATCAAATAATGAGAATAATGGCCATCATTTAATGTGTCGTTACGGAAAAGTAATTTTTCGGTATGACAATGTAAATTTTCGTTTTAAATCATGTTTCGTTATGGCTTGTATTTTTTCGTTACCTCAGGTTATTTTTCGTTATGGAGTGTAATGTGTGTTTATTTATGGTAAGCAATACTTACAATTATAATGAAGGTACGGTATTATCGTTGAACCAGATAAGGTAATTAGGTAAACTGCATAGAATAAGTATCAATTGAACTGTTTGCTTTGAACTGTGGTAAGAATTTATTCTTTTGGCGTGCTACGACTGAGAAACAACCACATTACAATTGGGTGAAGGGTAACCCATACATCATTGAGATCTCACCTGAAAATAATGCAAATACATTCTTCTTTGCTTCTAAAAATCTCCAAAAGTGCATTCAGCTAAGGTGAAGAAATTGTTTTCATCCGTACGACACGCCAAGTGAAAAGTCCTTCAACTTGGACAGTAAAGGAAACGGGGCAGACCAAATGGGACTACTAATGCGTTGCTAAATGAACCACACATTTACTTTACTTAACATTTTACTTTACTATTTATGTACATATTGCAATGAGAAAATGTTTACCATAACGAAAAATAACCTGACGTAACGAACAATTAAATGACATAACGAAAACTAATCTAAGACGAACAATTACATTACCATACCGAAAAATTCTTTTTGCGTAACGACACATTAAAATTAAGACGAGAATAATTAAGAGATATTATTTTTGACCCCCCTAAAATACTCAATGTCGCCCCAAAACAAAGTACTTCTCAAAAATACTACTTCTTGCCTATTTTCATCATTTAACGCCCCAATTAATATGGAATTTACCCTTTAAATACTATATTACCCCCTATTTGTGGTAATATTATTCTTGAGGAATTAATGGATTTTGAACAATAAATTAACGATGAATGGACATTAAAATGATTTATTGAGTTCAAATGTACCTATAGGTAATACAGTAAATAGCGATGATGGGCCTAAAGACTCCTCCCGACAAATGTTGAGTTTATGTAAGCTCATTCCTTGCTCTTTTTTAAGGCTGAGTCTACCCATTTACATTCCAAATCTAAATTCCATATAACTCATGTATTTGACCGAATTTGAATTAGGTGTGGCTACTTTGAAATTTTCCAACTCTACCTAGGGACCACCGGGCTTCAAAATTTTAAATACCTTAAGATATAACTTTTATTTCAATTTTAAAAGTTTAAATCACAAAAATTTGTTCCTATCCTTATAACATGGTGAGACAGATAAAACACGATGGTTATTGTAATTGAAGATATATTTAAAAAAACAACGGCGGTGGTCCCTACATACTTTTGTCCATATATACATAAGTCAATTTTATGATTTTTATATGACACAAGGTTTGTTTGGTAACAATTGAGTGTAACAATTTTGAGAACAGGGACAGTGTGCATGCCTTGTATTATGTAAATCGTATACCAGCCAGCGCATTGTCGGCTATGCTATAATAGTTCCTTTCCAACTGAAGCAAAAATGTACCTTTAGAACGAAAGGAGAAGCGTGATAGACTAGAAAGGCAAAAAAGGTTCTTATAAGAAATTATTATTTTGCAAATTAATGTAAAACTTGACATATCGTAAAATAAAAAAAGTTGTCCATGCCTGAATCTCAACATGAGACACTATTTGGTTTTCTACGACTGAATGAACTCTTTTAAGAATAAAGTACCCTTTGTGATATTAGTATCAAATAATAGCATAATCCTTCCCAATGAACTCTTCTTTGATGGAAGGAGTCTGTAAGCCTATCCACTGCTATTTGCTGTATTACCTAAAGACACATTTGCACTCAACAAATCATTTTAATGTCAATTCATAGTTATTTTATAATTAAAAATTTCTCAATTTCTCAAGAATAATATTACCACAAATAGGGGTACTATAGTATTTAAAGGGTAAATTCCATATTAATTGGGGCGTTAAATGATGAAAATAGGCAAGAAGTAGTATTTTTGAGAAGTACTTTGTTTTGGGGCGACATTGAGTATATTAGGGGGGTCGATAATTACAGTCCAATAATTAATTCAACCACAAATTAGCGTAAATTCGTCTTAAATGCTTTTTCTAAGTTTTCTCTTACTGAATAAGCACTTACATCTCCACGTATATTTTTTACTTTAGGTGAACCTCTGATTGACGGGAAAATAAAACCAAATTACCATGCAGTTGCTAACAATAACTGTTTTAACTAAAATCTGTCACTGAATTAGCAGGGTGACCACGTTTTCGTAGGTTAAGTGATTTTGTGTACTCCCTGGATTCAATTGCAATCGGTGGAACTTATGTTAATAATATACATTTTTACCTTCTTCGTTTTGTAGCGTGGGCTCCAATAAGTCCTAATAACAGTAAGTGGTATATAGTTAGCAAGATGACAAGTTTATGATGACAAGATGACAAGTAAATTTTATGGAAATGAGATGTAATGAGTAAAAAGTAAAACTTACGGCGATTTCCTCATTTTCCATTCTTTGTCTTAGTCTTGATGTCCTTATTATCTATTTTATAGATTATAATCAGACAAGAACTTGTAAACTCCGTCTGTATATTTTGCTCTGTTTTATGTACTGCAATGACAACTACTAAGTTAGGCAAAAACATTTATATATCATCCAACGAATTTGTTTTAATAACTCTATTAATAGTAATACAGTATATAGTGTGCAATCCAAGCATTGGTATGTAGTCTTTCTCCTTTTACATGTACATATTTCTGAATTGAGTGGCTTAACATTATTGTTCGTATATAAATTGAATGCAGGGTACAAGTGCCCTTAAGGCTTTAGGGCAGCGGTTCTGTAATCTATTATTTGCCTTCACATTCTCGGTATTGGGACAAATCTAAAACGTCAAATCATAGTATCTAACCCTAGTTAAGCAAAAGAGTACAGTTTTTCCAATGAATATCCACTGCAATATGTAGTATTTAATAAGAAATCACAGTCTTAAGGATTTATTTGAAACGGTCAAGTACATATTCCAATTGAATTGCTATATTTAGTTTCAACAAATTAGTTTTTAGAAACTACCTGATAAGATATATGAAGGCTTTGAAATCATGAACTTTTATGGCTAGGTAAATGTATTCTGATCTTTTAACAATATGTATGAATTCAACAAGTTTTAAATGAAGACAAGATTTCTATTCCCAGAATGATGGTAGTGCTATGGGTTCTCCTATTTCTCCAATTTTCTGCGATTTATATCTACAAAATTTAGAATCTCTATCTGTTGAAGGAAATGTAAAAATCAAATTTTGGAAAAGATATGTGGACGACATATTTTGCATATGTAAAACTTTCCATAAGGATGAAATTTTGAAAGAAATCAATGATTTTCACCCATCTATCCAATTCACGTGTGAAATAGAGGATAATGGAGAACTTCCATTTTTAGATGTTCTAATATATAAAAAGGCTGATAATTCTATGGGACATAAAGTGTATCGGAAACCAACTCATACAGATCGGTATCTGAATTTTGATTCGTTCAGTCCTTTATGCCACAAGATATCTGTTATTGACAGTTTGGTATACAGAGCATTACGTATTTGTGATAATGAAAACTTAAATACAGAATTGCAACATCTTTCTGAAGTTTTGATAAAAAATAAGTATCCACCAAATCTAATTAATTCAAGAATTAACATTCAAAAGACAAGATTAAATTCAGTGAAGACCATCAATTTTAATAAAAGAATAGTTCTACCATATATAGGTCCATGTACAAATAAGATAGTTCGTATTCTGAAAAATAATTTATCAACAGAATTTGGCTTCAAACCAGGACCAAAATTATCAAATCTCCTCTTTAATTTTAAAGATAAACCAAAGAAATATAATCCAGGAATCTATAAAATTCAATGTGGAACATGTCCTAAATCTTATATAGGTGAAACTGGCAGAGATTTTCTTATCAGATTCAAAGAACATCAAGCAGATATTCGAAACAACCGTTTTCTCAGTTCAGCTTTAGCTTTGCATATTGCGGAAAATCCAGATCATATTATTGATGACAATTCTATTTCCCTAATTGATCGTGAGGCTAATTCTTACTTCCGTAAGGTTAAAGAAGGTTTATATATCCGAAGAACTCCCGAAACTTTAAATCTAGATGAAGGTTTACATTTGAATTCGATTTGGACTACATTATTGGACCCACTATTAGAATAATTTATCTCCATTAACTACGTATATTATTTTTAATCTATATAATATTTCCAATACATCTAACAAACTTGTTCCTTTGAATTCATTTCACTTTTCGTTTCGTCCTGAAGAAGATAGCAGTTAGCTATCGAAAGCTCGACAATTTTTTGTAATAAATAATATTAAACCGTTAATCCGTGAAACAATGCCTTTAAATGTATTTACCTAACCTGAACCGGAATTAGTATCGCACAGAACTGCTAAGCTCTGTGCTAGAAATCTTAGTTGTTGGTTAGTTCGCATTAATAATCATATTATTCAAAAATATTATTTTTATTAGAAATTCCTAGTCCAATAAACAACCCAATACCATCCTAATGTTCTTCTGGGGTACAACACAGTAATGTATGAGAAGCTTTTAGTAAAAGTCTTTTAATTTATAATTATTTACAATTGTGAATATATAGCAAACACAAGATATGAATTGTGCAACATTTGGTAAAGGATAGGGTAGGTTAAGTTTGCAACTATTTCGGTAGTAAAATTGTATATTAAGCATAAGTTCTTTTCTCTGGACGTGTTAAATCCCAAGGGTAAGTGGTTTCAAGCCGGCTGAAGGCAGAACAGTGTGAAGCAAAGCTGACAGCTTCTTCAATGTATCCTATTGCAAATCCATAAATGTCTACTGCTTCATTATCCAGAGCACCCTCACCTCTGGAACAAAAATATTACGCCAGAATTACTACAGGAACTAAAATTTTTTCGAATTATTGAATTAACAAATTATTAGTTTTTGTGATAATTGTCTTACCTATACCAAAGGTCATTGACTTCGTTGGTGAACATAGGCATAAGAATATTTACAAATGTATGGTGATCATTGACGTTTGCAAAGAACCCATAGCAAGCCGAATGGGCATGAACGAAAACCTGCCATGCAGTATCTATGATAGGTTCCCAATTAGATCCCGTTATATTGTGAATAACTGCTAATTCTTCTGTTACTCCGTATTTTCTGTATATTCCAGGAGTAGGTACTTTCTGTAAAACAAAATGAAAACTTGTTAATTAATTGCTATTGCATTTATCGTAAAACGTTAGGATTACTAATATATTTATAATTAATTGTAATTACGTTGCATAATTTAGCTGTTTCATTATACGTAGAATTGTTTACATCAACGCGAAGAAATGGATACGGTCCTCCTGTAGTAAAATTTTGGAGACATTTATTCAAAGCATCAGTTATTCGTCTCTCAGTAGGAAAATCTGAAAATGTGTCTTGGAACTTGAACACTTTGCTTTGTAGTTCGATGAATGTCCCGACTGTTACGTCGTAGTAATTATTTCCTGCGTAGAATGATGGACATGCAAATTGAGAAATTTTCTTGCATAAATCCAGAAGACGGAAAGCTGTTGATTTGTATCTAGGTGGTCTGTCTTCTCGCAGTCCCAATAGTTTTTCTCCAGCTTGGATAAGAAAGTTCCACAGCTCACCTTTTATCACGGTTGAAGTGTTATTGTGAGAATTTGCTAAATTAGAATAATCTTCTGCAAAGTGAACAGTGTCATTAAAAACCGAGTAGTTTTTCATTGCTTTTGACCCAGTTATGAAAACTCTTCCTAATCTCTGCTGATCAATCGATCTTTTTACATTGTTTTTCCCAGTGTATTGCATTCGCTCCAGTACTGGACAGAATCCGGGACCTAAAAACGAAAGTAATTATTATTAATATAAATGAACCATAAATAGTACATTTAATGCAATATTTACTTTTTTATGAATGGGCCAATAATACCTTTTCTGAAAGGGCGACAAATAATAGGATATACAATTTTTGTGTTTTCGTCGCAATAGGGTGTAATATGTGCTATGCTTGGATTTTCCTTTTCTTCAGATAGCTGATAATCGTTAAATATGCAATAATAAAAGGCTGTATCCCCAGTTTTGTTCGGTTGTAAACAAAAGGATGAAGATCGAGCAAATGTGTATGGCATGTGACCCACTGTCAAAACAGAGACTGACTGTAAATCTGTTGTCATTTCCACTGGAGACTCGGGTGAGAATCTTTTGTACACCAATTTTGAGTGTATTTGTGACATTTCCTCATTAAAAACTACAATGGAGTTGGCATTGCTTTCTCCAGAGGCAGCGGATAGAAGTACTACTTTAAAAATCTGGAATGTCAATACAAGAAACTATAGAGATACTACTACCGGCTATTAAGCATGCAAATTTTTGTTTTGAAGCGACCCAATTTGGTTCCTGGGATTTCAATTAACATTTTGGTGTTATTTACGTTAATTTACTATTATTCTTCTTTATACCTTTTTGCTCATTTCCGTACAATAGTCCTGCTCACCTCCAGCAACTAAAAGCGGCACCGTGCCTTCCTTTTCGTAAAACGCCCATCTGAAATTATTATAAATAGATTTTAAAAATTCTTTCTAAAATAAATGCTGTTTTTAAAATTTTATTAATTTTCCATAAAGTTGTCACAAAATAATTTGGTTTAAGCACAAGTGATTGCTTACAGGCCTGTAAAACAAGCGCAGGAAAAATCAAAATTTTCAGTAATGAACGTATCCCCATTGCCTCCAGATATTATAATTTTATCGTTCGGAGATTCTCTGTGATAAAGAGTCAGTTGCGCCGGTAAACAGCTAGAGAGATGTAAGATGTTGCAAAGGATACATAAAACCCAGAAGATTAAATGCAGCATTTTAATGCAAGGGTAAGTCAGGAGTTATTGAGTATAATTCCCACAGAATATGGTTGTTGAATGAAGATAAATGTGGAAGTTGAAGATCGTAAGAGAGAAAATCAGAACAAGTACATCAAATAATTGGGCTAAGAGAATGCTTGTACTATTGTTTATTTCAAGGTGCAAGAGAAAATTTTATAAATCTCCCTTTTCATTACATAACAATAACTATTATGCAACATTTCTTGTGTTTTAAACTTTCATATTATATCATCCATGTAATAATCCATTTTCACCAAGCAGCATTCTTACGTTCCTGTTTTAATTTCTCTGATACTCAAGGTTGCTTGCGTAATCATATCATAAAAGCACACTGTGAACGAATTAATGTAAACACAGTATTAAAATCACTTTTACTGAATATGTCTACTGTAACTGTCATAAACAGGAAAATAGAGATTTATTATCTGGACGCTATTATTATGAATAATGTTTTTCATCGTATTGAACTGCCATTGTCGCATATACTAATGCATTATTACCATTTACTATTTTCGGCAGTCGTTATAATTGGCATTTATTGTTATATTAATCCCATTCCTCATATGATGACAATGATGAGTGTTCCTTGCTAGATAACATAACATTGCCTGGATATATTAATCCCATCCTGTCCCAGATACCGAGATACCCCATACTTATTTGTAATATCTATTTATAATTAACGAAGAGAAATTACATAAAGTTGTGTAGGATTATATCGTGCAACACTTTAGTAGTACAGGTTTTAAGGATCTTCTGTTTTTATTAATAATACGGGCTTTATTTTCAGCCTTTCCAATCAGATTACAAAAATGCTTTTAAAGTAATGAACATTTATTCTCAAGCACGTACATTCTCCGAAGCTTTATTAAGTGGACGAGTCCACTTTATGCCTTTGTTTTGTCTGTCTGTCTGTCTGTCTGTCTGTGAGTTAGTGAGAACGAGTACTCCATAACTCAAGAACGCCTTAAGATAAATCGTTCAAATAAATTTTAAAAAATCGAGCATTGAAATAGCATCTCTGAGTTCGAAGATGAAAACTCTCTGACCTTCGACCTTTGAATAAAATCAAACGTTTTGGTAACAAAGCGCGTACATTTTTCATATAAGTGTATTATGATTATCATCATGACTCATCAGCACATCATGACTCATCATGATCATCATGAGCTCATATATCATCATGGCTCATCATGATCTTCACGATCATATAATCAAATTTCGCCTTTTTCCAGTGTTACACGTTTATTTGTCTCACTCAACTCTAAGAGTAGAATCAATGCGATCGAGATATGAATCGTTAGTACATTTGCAGTTTTCTCAATGAAGTCGTACATTTCAAGCCTGGAGTAACGTAAAATATCATTGGCCTCAGTCGATCTATATTTCATTGCTTTGCATTTGAGTGTCCACATGTATGAGTATTTGTAATCGGATGCGAAAGTATTTGTGTCTATAGATACTGTGATATCTATTATCAAGTGGAGTACTACTCTTAGACACATATACAAAAATACTAAATGACTGATACAAAGTTTCGGAGTTAATAGTGTAGACATGCTTGGACTATTTGGATTTGGCTTTATTTTTGGTTCACAAACGACCATTTTATAAGATGAGCATTTCTCTTCATCCCAAAACCATTGTCCAGCACATTTAGAACCACATTCTCTAGCTGACACGGAAACACAATGACAATCGGGATTGTTTGGAGGTCTAGCAGTTCCGTTTTCGTATTTTGTCCTCCAGTGTTGGAATGGTCCAAAAGGAAAGTTGCCTAGAGCTGCCCAAACATATTGACTATTGTGGAGAATGTCGTTTCCAGAAGTCCATACTTCTCTCACATCTATTCAAAAATGTCAATAGCAAAATTCTAATTAGAATTTCTTACAAAATGTTGACTATTTTGCAATTGCTGTACATTTTTGATGTTCGCGGAAAGTTTACTTATTAGGACTACCGAAATGCTACATTCTACGGATTTGATGACCAAATTAATGTTGGTGACTTGTTATTTGTTGCTGCTGATGCTTGGATAATGTTTTCGTGAATATATGGTGGTAATTGCATTAACTTCGAATTAACGTAAATTAGATTAAGTTAATCTTCGATACTAAAATTTTCCATAACAAATCCTAATTTTCATAGTAAACCTTTTTCCATCTCTAATATTTTTTATGATAATTAAGTGTTTTGATCACTTACTTTCGTAAGATAATTTTAAGTAGAGTTCAGAGGCTTTACTTTCATCGTCAAGAGAGATAAAACGGTAAGTTGAAATTGATTCACAAATTTGACGCGCCGTGTACCAGTCTACCTGTGGTTAGTATACGGAAATAGTTAAACTTATAAATGTATTTTACTTTAAATTTTAGAACTCATGCATGCAGCGTTGATGTGTCTTACGGGATTCTTACTAATGATGAAAAAGTAGCTGTCCCTTGTACCGTCTGGCGAATTCAAAACGCGGAATCCTGAAAAACAGAGTTTGATTTAGTCACCCAGGTTTAGAGAACACAATAAACTGGTATTATCTGTATTATTCTCTGTCCACTGCGTTGTTTGTTTGTGATTTTTAGGTTAGATTTAAAAATTCGGGGAAGACATGCTATGATTGAGTATTATCAGTAAGAGTTATGACTAACATTGTGTATGAGTATATTTAGCTTTAATAGAATACGTATTAATTTCACCTTTTGGAAGAATTGCAGATGTAGATGTTAGTACGGCTGTTAATGCCAAAATCCCAAGGAAGTTTATAGTAGCCATCATTTGCTTTATGGTTGGCTTAATGAAGATTAAGAAAATTGTAACGAAATTCAATAATATTATTGTTAGATAAATTCGTTTACTTTTTGTGTAGTGAAAATCTTTCTGGTGTCAATTAATAAAAAATCTTCGAAAAGTACTTGTTTGTAAGTCAACGCTTTTTGGTATAGTGTAGATTGCCGATTGCAGTTAAGTAAGGTACCTTAGCCAAATGAACGCTTATATAGCCAAATTTTATCATGCTTACAGTAGATATACAGTAGATTAGTATACATGTGTGCGTATGATTCCATGTAAATATGCGTCACATTTTTTCACTGGTATTATTGCCGATGGAACATATCACAAAGCGATATCATATAAATGTTTTACAAAAGATCAGTAATTAGGCAAAGTTAATTAGTTAATAAATATGTGCCATTATACACATCAAAACAGTTTTATAGATACATTAGTCAACATATACTACATTGCAAAATACCGATACTGTAAACCGGACAACTGATGACTTCACAATACCGGCTACAAAAACCTGGTTCATATTGAAAAGAAATGCTTAATGGCTTAGAAATTAAATTCAAATTTTTAGCATATATTCATTTTGTAATGCAGTTTACTTTATACTAAACATTCGTACACATTCTTTTACATTATATATCTTAATCATTTATTCAAATCATGTATTTCACACTAATATTGCTGTGTTACAATGGAATCTACCACATTGTCTAAAAAGCGGGCATACGGTTTACTCCCCGTTTGGCATTCTGTAAGTTCAAATGTACTTACACTATCGACTATGCTACTGCATGTGAATATTATATGAAAACGTTTATGCTGTAATAAATTTTGTCCTATTGTAACTTAAAAACACACAACAATTTCAACTAGAGCTCACAATGGAATTAGTGTAAAACCGTAGAAGATGTTCCTTGTTCTTTTTTGTTAACCCAAAGAATAAAAAGGTGTAAACGGCAGAAACCAAATAAATTCCTCTTGTCAAATTCCACCACAGACTCAACGGAGAATGATCTGAAAACAAAGCTAGCAGAACGAAATTAACGGAGAATGGGATTTCTGTTGCAAACATTAATCGGATAAACACTCCAAACCTGAAAAACCATTTGATGCGTAAAAATTTTTAAATCAGGCATTTCCTTTCTTATGACAAAGATTTCTTGAAACTTCAAAAATATAATTAAAATATGTTAAAATATTTGAGGAAAAAATACTTACGATGCTTCAATTTTATTCTGCCGTTTTAATTCAGCAACTGATTTCGTTCTTTTTCGTTTCTGTCTAATCATTACCGCAGTTGTAATAGCAAGAATAATATTTAGCAAAAATTGGGCGACGTAAACTGATCTCGCTGCACCGTTGTAATATTTTGGGACTTGGGCGTTAAGTCTTTGATTCGCATCAATCTGACCATTTTCCCTTCTAATTCTAATCAAATAAACGTTTAATAATTATAATATTTCATAATAACTGTAGTACCAGATGTGACGGCTATATGAATTCTTACGCTGTGAAATAATCAATGAAAAATGTTACTCCAGGTGTTAGTAATGGCAACATGAAACATAAGACGATAGCTACTTTGTTTCTTTGTGCTCTTTCATTATTGTCATAAGAGGAAAACGGTCTTCTGCAAAATTTCAAAAATAAAATTTCAACATTAATTCATTTCTTATATTTCTATTGTTTACACGATGGAAAATATAGCTGCATTCAGCTGTATCCATAGTTAATATGCAACATTGTCTTGATTAAATTTAATCTTCCGTTTTAAAAATTTACTTTTCGGTTTTTAAGTGAAACGAAGTATTCAATCAAACAAAACGAACATTTCAATTTTGAAAACGAAAAATTAAATGGCACCCTATTGTCTTACATGACACAAAGTAGTAGATCCAAATTGAGATAAATCACTACTGCAAATTTTACAGTGTAAAAATAGACAAAACAGCAAACTGCAGGTGATAAACCAAAAATTTGTACTATAGTGAATTATAATTCTATGTAACAATGCAATACTTCAAATCAAAATTTTATAATGGAGCATAAAAATGAGTGTTAAACTTACCAAAGTATGGAAATACTCCCAACGTGTTTGCCCATATATAACAGTGAATGTTCACTAAAATGAACAGGATGTAAGAAATATTTCCCAACAAATCACTCAGAAATAGGAAGAATTGAATCTTTTCTCTAGGATTCAGATTTCTCTTTAAAATAGTGTAAATCAAGATTGTTCCAGCGTTAAAACCAGCACTAACACCAAGAGTGAATAAAAGGAGGTAGTTTCTGTTATGCTAAGTTCAAATTAAATTGAAATGTAGATATCCATTGTGAAATATACCTCTCGTATCGATTTTCGTATTTCTTACAAATATTAATAAATTATAAATAACCTACAAACTCATCAAGATCTTGGAGATCGCAAAAAAATATTATCTGCTTTGTTTGACTTGTGTTTCCCGATTGGTTGATTTCGTCCAATTCTCCACTCAATTCCTCTTGTTTAGAATTTTCTCGATAGTTATCAACACAGTAATTATTTTGTGCATTCAGCCACATAGGATAATAGAGATAAACAACGCCAATTTCTACTTCCGACGAAACCTCCGAGATTCGAAACCTGATTAATTAAAATCAATATGCCATTTAGAATATTATATTCCAAAGTCACTTTATTACATAGCACGATGTAAAAATCAAATTCATTATGATTACGAAAGCAAACTAACCAAATGAATACATCGTTAGTAAGAACATTTCCTTCTTTCTTGCATATAGGCAATCCGACAGGGATTGCTTTAAAGTTGTCCAAAAAACTAATATTGTTTGATTTCTTGGTTGCACACTCGTAAGAACCGTTCGTGTGTTTTATCACTTCATTTCCAAAATTGCAACATTTGTTTACAGTAGATGAAAAATTATCCAGTTTGCTATTGTTGAAAGGGGAAAAAGAACTGTTATTTCCAAACGTATTGGAAACATTATTCTCCATGCTACCATTCTTAGGTGCAAAAGAATTGAAAGTATCTGAAAAATTATCCATTTGGTTCCCATTAGCAGGGAAAAGAAAACTATTATTTTCTAAAGTATTTCCTTTTACAATTTTAATTAATACCAAAATGAAAGTACAAAGAATTAGTTTTTCGGTCATTATCAATTTACAAGATGTAGACTATCAATATCATTAGTACAATATCAAATATAATACTCTCATAAGCAATTAATATTACAAATGTGCACAGAATACTCAGTGATGTTTGCCTACTGTTGCCTTTGTAAATGACAACATGCTAAGTAAAATCAATATTTCATTGGAAGGTTAACTCTTCTTCATTTATTCTTACTACTTTACGGGAGCAGTTTTCCTATTGTTATTTTATTGCGGTCAGGAAAAACAGAAATGGGAATTTTGCTTTACCTACCGCATTTCAAAATAAACATTGGAAAATCTGGGCGCACAGAATAATTCCATTTTTAGAAATAATCGTTTTAAAACTGCGTTTGGTAAAAACATTTTACATCCATAACATTTGAAATATACTTTACCTAGACCTAATTATTAGGCAATTTATATACTTTGCTCTCCGCTTTAGCATCCAAACATAAGTCTTAACACACTAATTATGTTTGTAATGTAGCGTTCCCATTGGGTGTTGACAAAATTTTAAGCATAACAATATTAAGAGCTGAGAACGTTTCTATAATAATATTATTCTAGTTTGATTAACCACTGACCGCATAAATAATCTTCGCCAATAGTCATTATGTACATAAACAGCAATGGGAAGTTCTGCCCAACCTCTTGCTACTATACTTAACTTTTTATGCTGCATATAACTATCAATATCAATGCTCATTGCTAGAGGAAAAATAATGGTAAGCTTGGCCTTTTGAAGGTCAAGTATGATATTATTACACCTTTTCAAACTGTAATCTTACAACTTAAATAAAGTTCGTCTACAATTTGGTCGTACATTAAAAAAATGATAGCATTAACTGCTAAGGAATATAATTGTACCGCAAAGAAATTAAGTCTGGCATTTCCTGTAGTCTGCTCATGCTTGCATTCCTTATAAGTCTGTTTATGTCAATAAGGAAAAGTCAGACATGGGTAATTATGCTACAGTATTTCTTGGAAATGAAACTGAATCTAATAGTTAAGTTGCTTACACAGCTAATTTGTGGATGAGGATGACTATTTATTGTCCGCGTCCTTGTCAATTTTACAGTTATATCATATAATGCTTAAGCTTCCTCCTGTTGTAGTGTGGCATAATACAAATGATTTAATTGGACTTTTTAATGCGTGTCTATATACATAGTAAACATGATATACAGTGTAAGATAACTTTTATGTAATATATTAATACATTTAGAAATATTATACTATATAAGTATTAGTCAGAAAAGGAATACACATTTGCACTTCTGTAAAGTCGTCGAAGATGTTCTTTGTTCTTTTTTGTCAACCCGAAGAATAAAAAGGTGTAAAAGGCGGAAACCAAATAAACTCCTCTTGTCAAATTCCACCACAAACTCAACGGAGAGGATTCTGAAAGCCAGACTAGGAGAATGAAGTTTATAGAGAATGGAATTTCTGTAGCAAACATTAATCTGATGTATATCGCAAACCTGAAAGAATTAATTATCGGATTAAATTAGGAGAAATTTGGTTCTCTTAATTTACATTTTGTATCTGTTTCACACCCTGTTTTACTTAGGTAGATTATTTTGGATTTTTTTTCATGTAGAATAAGTTAATCATATTTCTTTTTTCTTTTAACTACAGTCTTTCAAAATAGTTTACGGGGAATATTTAAATGCACCACATAAATACTGAAATTCCCACAAATGAAAATCCTTAAAATGCCACAATTATATGAATCTGCCCCGTTTATATGATTTTGCCATATAAAGCCTGACTCAACCCTATAAAACTTGAACAGCCCATGTTGTAAATTGAAACTCCCACATATCTAATGAATTTTCCCAATATTTTCATATAGAAAAAGTCACCACAAATTCAGTTGAAATTACCACAAGAAATGTGCCACATCATTAATCAACAATGCACGTTTAATACTTTTAGAGTTAAAATTACATGTTTTCTTAAATGACATTTAAGAAGTAATATATTATTGAATTGAAACAAAAAATAAAATAATATAACATTTGCAATATTTACAATAGTGATGCTTACTTCACTAACGCAGCCTTAGCCTTCCTAGGCCTACCCCTTTTCCGTTTTTGACCAAGTGGAAAGTGGAATTACATTGTCCTCCAAAGGTATAGTATCTGTACACAATTTAAGCCATATAGCTATGCCTAAACTACGTTTACATATAAAATCTTTTTGAAAAGAGGGACATGTACACGTTGCATGTTTCCAGTCGTTATTAGTAATAATAATACAATGTATCGACGATACACATTCAACATATTTGTCAAAATATGATTTGCCAAAAGATTTTACATTTATGATTTAATTATCTATCTATTGCAATACGGTTACTCTACTCACAAAAGAAGGCATCATTCGAATTAGATAAAAAAAGGTAAATATGTAGATAAATGCACTTTACATGTAAACCTTTGGAGGACAAGGTAATTCCACTTTCCACTTGGTCAAAAACGGAAAAGGGGTAGGCCTAGGAAGGCTAAGGCTGCGTTAGTGAAGTAAGCATCACTATTGTAAATATTGCAAATGTTATATTATTTTATTTTTTGTTTCAATTCAATAATATATTACTTCTTAAATGTCATTTAAGAAAACATGTAATTTTAACTCTACAAGTATTAAACGTGCATTGTTGATTAATGATGTGGCACATTTCTTGTGGTAATTTCAACTAAATTTGTGGTGACTTTTTCTATATGAAAATATTGGGAAAATTCATTAGATATGTGGGAGTTTCAATTTACAACATGGGCTGTTCAAGTTTTATAGGGTTGAGTCAGGCTTTATATGGCAAAATCATATAAACGGGGCAGATTCATATAATTGTGGCATTTTAAGGATTTTCATTTGTGGGAATTTCAGTATTTATAGGGGTGGATTAAATGGCAGCCATAGTTTACACTCAATAAAGAAATGACTTACGATGTTTGAATTTTATTTTGCCGTTGTAATTCAGCAACTGATTTTGTCCTTTTACGTTTCAGTTTAATCATTACCGTAGTTGCTACAGCAAGAATAATATTCAGCAAAAATTGGGCGAAGAAAATTGACTTTGTTGCAACTTTGAAATAATGTGGAATTTCTGAGTAGAGTCGTTCATTTGCATTAATACGAATATGATCCCTTCTAATTAAGCGAAAATTTAAGTATACTTATAGTAGATTATACAAGAATTGTAAACATTATGAAAATATTGATTATTGACTTACTCTGTGCAGTAATCAATCAAGAGAGTTATTGCAGGTATAAGAAGCGGTAACACAAAACATGAGATGATAGCTATTTGGTTTCTTCTTGATCTTTCCTTATTATTGGCATGATAGGGAAACGGTGTACTACAAAATTGTATTAATACAATATCAATTAACTTCGTTGTTATAATAATGTTGATGTTTATAGAAATTCTTAAATTACTTTTAAAAATCTTGGCTTACATAACACAAAGTAGCAAATCCAAACTTAGATAAATGACCCATGCAAATTTCACAGTGTAAAAATAGGATAAGCCACAGACTGCGCAATAAAAAGAAAAGTCAGGTGTAATTAGCCATATTGAATCACAAGTTCATCACTTTAGGTGTAGAATTAGTTGGATGATTTGAATTCAGAAAATTTAGATTTGATTACCAAAGTATGGAAATACACCCATGCTGTTTGTCCACATATAGTGGTTAGTGTGTACTAATACAGACAGGAAGAATAAAAAGTTTCCGCTAAATTCACTAATAAATAAATAAAATTGAAGCCTTTCTCTCGGGTTATGATTTTTGTGTAGAATTATGTAAATCAGAAGAGTTCCAGCATTAAAAGTTGAACTCAAACCAAGAAAAAATAGAACTAGACTGTTTTTCTCATGCTGTGTTAACAAAGGTATAAAAGTCAGTTATTATGACGGTTTTTCAAAAATATTTTTTTATTCATTTTTATATTTGTACCCTACATAATCGCCAAAACCTTGGAGTTCGCAAAACACGATGATTTGCTTATCGTCGTTTTCGTGACTTGTTTGGATTCCATAACTCCCTGAAGGCTCACTAGACTCTTCTTGTTCCGTCGGTGATTGATAATTATCAACGCAGTAGTTGCTATGTACACTTACCCACAATGGAAAAAGTAGATAAGTAATACCAACTTGGACATCAGACGAAAATTCCAATATTCGAAACCTGAGTATTGAGTACTCAATTTCTTAATTTTTAGGAAAAATTACTAATGAAATTTAAATAGGGTCCGATTTAATGTTTCGGTTTAAACATTGAAATGTTCGTTTTGTTAGGTTGGATACTTCTTCATATGAATGCTTTTTTAGATTTAATTTTTAGTCTTTGGAATTCAATATAATTAAATTCATATAGGTATAACGAAATATTCAATCAAATAAAACGAATATTTCAATTTTTAAAACGAGGCATTAAATTTAAGTAAATAAGCTCCACCAAGGCGTTTTAATGTAAAATAGTATGCTACCTTAGGCAAACGATTGGCATATGGTTTTAAAAATCAAGCTAACCAAAATTCGTCGTTAGTCAGAACAGTCGTCTCCTTCTTGCATCTTGGAAATCCCAAATGAAGTGTTGCGATGCTGTCCAGATAGCTAGCATTGTTTTGCTTCCTCAATATGCAATCGATTGACCCATTGGAATATTTTACCACTTCATTTCCGAAATCGCAACATTTGTAAACAATATTAGAATAGTTACTGGTACTCAGTTTTCTTTCGCTCACCTCTGAAGAACTGTAGTCACAAAAGTCGTATCCCCTTGAATTTTCAATTAATGATAACATAAAGGCACAAAATAATAGAAGTAGTTTTATTGCCATTATAAAATTACAAAGATATGATGCTAACAACAAGCAATTATGATTGATTAGCAAGTAATAATTGGAAATGTAGACTACATTTGACAACTACCATTTTGTAAATGCCAATGGTGATATTATTATGGTCTCCCGAAGATACTCAAAGGGCGTATTCGTATCCTGTATTCTAAATACCCCTTGATGGGCGCAGTTTTTCACCAAGTTTTTTGCTGGAGGTATAAAATGTTGATAGGAAGCGACAGCAAAGGGCGATATTCAGTAATACGTTATCATAAGTGAAATTGATCCATTGATTGAGATTTCTTATGTATTTGAATGTTTCTGCAACTAGAACAATATAATGTGCTCCTGCATGATTATTTTCATCGATTAAACTAACAAAATAAAGTGGCTTAGTTTTCCTATTTTATTTTTAAAAATCAAATGGAAACTTTAGAAAACATAAAGTTCTTTTGTTGAGAATATATACAAAAGTTCTAGTGGTTTGTAATTGAAGTTTTTGAGCTATAAAAAGTAGTTTGCCCATAAAGCTTTTTGTAAATTATTCATGATTTGGTGCAAAAAGCTTAAGTGTGCATTTCAGTAATGTATTTTTTAAACTAAATCCTTACTACAGCTTTATTGACTCACTTTTTCAGGTAGATTACTTGCTAATCTTTCAAAACTGTTATCAAAATACATGGAGGATTACTAAGTAAATGTGTCGCTTATAGGCCGTGTATGTAAAAAGTAGAGATGGTAGTAGTAGTAATAGTAATAATTTTAATGGGTAGTAATAATTTAAATGGGTAGTAATAATTTAAATGGGTAGTAATAATTTAAATGGTATAGTCGATATTTTAAAAGGCGTTGGTAGGATTTAATGTGTACATTAAAAAGAACGCAATAACAAGGGCAAGGAGTTTCTTGTGGTTGACTTGACCATTAAAGAAAGTCGCAAAGAAAGTCGCAATTGATTTATTTATAAATAAAACATAACCCAACACTTCGTATATACACAATCAGCCCATTACATTTTATAACGGCGTAGTAGAGAATCTTAGAGTAGAGTAGTATGTTCAAATACAAAGGGGTATAATAAGAATCCTTAATCTCATGAAGGAAGAAACACTAACAGATTATCCGTATTATACAGTGTGTCCCAGAATGATATATATACACTTTGATCATGAATAACTCAAGAACGGTACGACCTATTAAAACATGCTAAGTATCATTGGAAAGAGAACAATATTTTCAATCGAAACCAATTTTAACAATAGGAAAATCGATAAATTTGGCCTGTCAGAAAATCTCGAAATAAAAAAGTGGAAAATCCGTCCTCCAAATTCCCTGTGTCACTGGCAAAGTGGTTGCCAGTGACGCAGTGACTGCCAATGTTATGTGGGGTGCTTTTGACTTGGGTGATCCTCTAGGTAGAGGAGAGACGGATTCGGTAACATGTGGAAAAATTGTCCATGGACCATAAAAAAGCAGAAGTTCATAATAACATGATTCCTCCTGGCTAAACCTCTTCTTTCAGAGTTTCCATCTCCGATTATGTTTTTCTGAACTACTGCATTTTGATGGTCCATGCCCAAGAAGCAAACGTCGTGTGGCCTTTACCGGCCCAAAGTCGTCATGTAAGGCTTATGTTTGGCAAATCTACGGCCACTTGCCAGCGTGATTACTGCAATCCCCCATTGTTAAACCTTTTCAGGATTTTAGATGGGAAATGATTGGGAATTGCCAGTTATATAAAGAAGTGTTACCAATGTTGGGCCTTCTTTGGCTCAAGTTGGGGAACAGAACGTTAGCCACCAGAAGCAATTAGGTAGTATCCCTTTGCTGGCCCTTTGCTGGTCTTAGTATGGCAAGCCACACTTCTCACGTGAGCAAATATGACGGCCATATTTGACTTAAGGTTGTTCTACGGTTTAAGTCTGGGAAGTGAACGGCAAACTGCCAGCATTAAAAGGGCGATGGCCAACTAATGGCCCTTTTAGGGGAATTTAGTTATTAAGTCTCCACTAGCGGATCTTTTGCTAACTGAGTTTCAGCGTGTTCTATCCTTGCATGCCTTGATATTCTAACTGCCACTAACAGCAAACGAAAAGTGATCGAGTGTGGCTCTCTCATTTTTATAGTTTTAAGCAGTGTTAGCATTTCTAACAGAAAGTATTTTATTTGGTAGGTCTTATTTGTGTTCTATTATTGTTTTTAGTTTGTAATTTAATTGAAAAAGTTTGTAATCTCGGGTTTTCACTGAAATTAGGTTGTAAATCCCGAATATCATAATTTCGAATGATGTTTAGTGAAAAGTGAAGTGTGTGTTGACGTGAATGTTGATGCCGAGAAGAAAAGACAATTCTGCATTTAAAAAAATATTTTGCATAAATATTAAATACAAACCTACTTAAATTAATTTTTCTATTTATTTATTTTCAGGAAATGCAGAACAACGGAGATCATTTGTATAATTACCAAACGAAATATTTTGTTTTTCGTTTGGTAATATTACAAATGGCCGTCGTTTTGCATTCAATAGAAATTAAGTTGGCATTTCATGGGCTTGAGATTGGCATCACAAAGGCATTAAATTGGCAATACATAGGGATATGATCGGCATCCTGTTGGCGTAGCATTAGTAGGGCATTGGACAAAGAAAGGCATAACATTGGGATAAGACTGGCGTTGATTTGGGAAATCAACGGCCCATTGATAAATAAGTAAGGTATTCCTATGGCACATCGTTGGGCTCATTGAGGCTTTCCCAGAGTAGGCCCGATACATGGCCGGGCGACAAATCGCCGTTGGGCCATTGCAGATTGCACGACTTTGGGCCTTCACACTCCCATGCACTTTTTGCGGCTTGGGTGGACAAGTGTTCTGAATGTTACCGAATCCGTCTCTCCTGCTCAGAGGATCACCCAAGTCAAAAGCACCCCACACAACATTGGCAGTCACTGGCAACCACTTAGCCAGTGACCCAAAGGATTTGGAGGACTGATTTTCCACTTTTTGTTTCGAGATTTTCTGGCAGGCCAAATTTATCGATCTTCCTATTGTTAAAATTGGTTTCGATTGAAAATATTGTTCTCTTTCCAATGATACTTAGCACGTTTTAATAGGTCGTACCGTTCTTGAGTTATTTATGCTGAAAGTGTATATATATCATTCTGGGACACACTGTATACTGGCAAACCGGAAAAGGCCAACGCTGGACTCCAGTCTAATAATGCTAGTAACTAAATGGCATGAGAAATACATTTTTAATTTGAAGTTTGACTATATGGAGCAAAACTTACTTTGAATGTGATGAAAGGAGTTTTAAAGTCAATTGCTTTTTGCTATCAAATTGAGTGATTTTTAATGTTACGTCATTAAAATGTAATTTTACGTCACTTTTTAGTTATTCGGTTTCATAGGAAACTTAGACCTACGAAATGAAAAGTAAGAGGAAAAATCATGGAGTCATAGAACCTTTACAGCATTGTACCAGTTCACACATAATTGACTACATGATTTACATGGAGACGTAACTCAAAACTTCTAATCGTTTATTTTCTCAAATAATTTCCCCTTTAATCTTATTCTATTACCAAACCACTACTTTACTTATTTTCCTCAACCATGTAGATATTATACGATAATTAGAGAAGAAATTAGATAAGAAAACGACGTTGTACTAATAAAGTCACCAGGGCCACCAGACGACCACATTACTTAAAAATATCAAGGCGTAACGGTATAAAAAATGAAAAAGACCTCATGTGTTACATCGCATTTTTAAGACGTAACTTTAAAATTAACGGTTTAAAAACCTTATAAAAAGTATCGCTTACCTAATGTGGACAGCTATAAGTAATCAAGATTAGTAATAAATTAATATTCTATTCTTATGTAAGTAAAACTTTCTGTTATTCATAATGAAAGAATATTCAGTAGCCAATCAAAACCAATATTAAAGTAAGCCGAGTTAGACTAAGGAAAATTATAGTTTTTCCGGTGCGTTAAATGCTTTTCAATTCAAAGCCAGAAAATTTCAAGCTATATAAATAAAGAAATTGCATTTGTTCATTACTTCAAGTAACATTGAGAAACATCTAAAATAATTGGGATGAAACTTAAACATAATTTATAGCATTTTACAATAAAAATTTAAAATTAAATTGTAATATGGAAAGCATTTCTAAAAATTAGCTTAAAAACTCAACGCATTACAAAGCAGCTTTCCTAAACTATTACTCTGCTGTGAACTGTGTCAATAATGTATCCAATTTCAACTTCACAAGAAATCATTAAATCATTTATTAATATTTATTCGACCTGTGCGGTTAATTTGTTTTTCTTTGACTCTCCGCACTCAAAGGAAGTTGTTTTAAATGATATCAAAACACCCTTAATGGTGTACAACAGCGATATTAAAACGCTTAACCGGAGACCAAATTTAAAGCAAACCATGGAAAGTTCCTCCTCCCTATATTCCCTCAATAGTGAATTCTCCAAGCTTGATTATTTATACCACACATCTCCAATGTGGGGCACAATTGGTTCAACTAAAAGGACACTGTTGGATGACGACAAAAGATTTCGGGTAATAAAACGTCATAAATACATAAATTGCATCTCACATATCATTCTGTTTCCACATGAAATTGAAAATGAATTCACAGATTTTCACTATTTCTACTCATGCTACACTCTTTTTAAAGAGTGGCAGATGCCCCTACAGTTTACACCTGCAAAATCCATTGCCACAAATAATATACTTCTAAAGTTGGCGAAATTAACCGACTTTAATGACGGAACAGTACTAAACAGCAAATACCAACCTAATACTTATGTGACTATACTGACGGAAAAACCATCATCTGATCTCTCATTCTTAGTCAGGGTTGTTGCTCGACTTGGTGAAAGCGCGTTGCCAGAGAAAACCTTCTTCTATAGTCTACAGTCAAAAGAAATGTTGGGATTTTGCAGGTTTTGCAACGGTTTTGGTAAAGAAGGAAATGCCGTGAATACTCAGTTAAAATTTAACAAAACTAGAGGAATTTACAAAGATTTCTTTTTGAGAATCTTAAGAAAAAGAAAAGCGCAACCCTTCACTCACTTATTTATACCTGTTAACTTAAATGTAAATAATACCAGTTTGGAATTACTGAACCGCTGGAAAGTACGCTCTTTGCTTAGTTTAACATCTTGGTATTTTTACCACGACGTATTCAATGGTGAGCATTGCAAAGGGGTGTGTAAGCCCCTCAATTTGAAAACATTCAAACCGTCAGAAGCTTTCAATAACCATGCAGTACAAACTTTGGTAGAGATATCTTTGATTTTACAGAATATAAATAACGTGACAATTTCTGCCCACAAGGACTTATGGGGTTTCGAAAGAATACGCGAATGTATATCAAACAAGATAGGAAGCTTACAATTCAAACACATAAGCACAAAATTTATTTATTCTCAAGTGGGTTTATTTACCACGACCGATGGGCTAACCTTTCTGTCATGCTTGACAACGGACAGTGAATACAGTTTCTACGTTTTTCTTCAGCCTTTCAAATTAGATTTATGGATAGGGTTTTCAGTGTTTCTTCCCATTTATATGGTCACGCTGTACTTTTTTTCTCATTCACGTGCCGAATTTTCTCAACTTAAAATCATAGAAAATATATTTAAATTTGCAAATTTTGCATTTCATTTAATTTGTATGTGTTTAGAACAAGGAGCTTCATTTTCCCAAAAAATTGAAAGCAAAAGTAAGTTTCGTCTGATGTTCACTAGCTATTTACTTGCACTAATTGTTTTGATTAATGGATACAAAGGAATCGTCACAACAGAACTATGTGCACCAAAGCCGTTTACGGTTTTTACATCCGGCAGCGATATCTTTTCAAAAAAAGATATACAACTCCATACGTATTTCTCAAATATTCATGCACCACCAAATTCTTCACTGAAAGATTATGTTGGACTACTTAGTGGTGACTTAGCAATTGCCGCCTCTTCTCAATATGGACTTTTTTCCACGGATAAAGCCAAAGATTTCTTGTCAAAGATCACACTACCCTCAGGATATCCTGAAGAGACGATCCAAATGAGTGTAGCTAAATGTGAGAGTGCAATGTTTGCTGACTATCAATTATCTGAGTTTTTTAGAAAGGAAGACTGGGAATTTCTCTTGGGTTCCAATAACCGATTAAAAAGACCCCTCTATGAAATCCATAGTGATGTATTGTCAACATATGTAATAACCATGTTAGACCATTTTCACTTTCCAGAATACTTTGCCTTACGAATTCAGAATTTGATACATTCGGGAATAGCTTGGAGATGGAATAATGTCATTTCCTATAGCCAGCACTGTAGTCGGTGTAAATGGAAATTGTATGCGTACGATAGAATAAGGGATGCAAATGTAATTAATATAGGAGGAAATATCATTGTCGTATTTATTACTTTAGCTTTCACTATTCTTCTCTGCTTTATTGCATTTCTTTTGGAGGTTGCCTTTTATAAATACAGTAAAAGGAAATGGTGCCGAATATTATAATCTCTGTATCATTATATAAATAGTAATAAAACCAATTTTGACGTGTCGTTTTAATTAAATCTCACATATATTTACGGCAATGCATAAGGTAAAAAACAACAACTGATGCTATCCATTAAATTACTAAAATTCTGATATAACTTCTCTCTTATAACTTATAAATTCTGATATAACTTATAACAATTACTAAAAGCTAGGTAGCATATGATATTGACAAAAATTTCGTAAATCATAAAAGGAAGTGTTTTGTCATTTAAAGCATTGTTTACATCTTCAATTCTATTAGTATTGCTACAGTAGTTTCCAAAATTAGAGTATGTTTATTGTTGGTTAGCATACTATATTTCAAACAGTAGCTTACGGGAATATTGATTTTGACTAAAACTATTATTGATTGAGGAGACTTCGCCATTATATAAAGTCCTACCTAGCTTTAGGTAATTTAAAATATGAACTCGACATGAATGATAAATATTTCATGAGTTCTCATACATTAAATTACCTAAAGAGCTTTTGACAGGCACGTATCCAGAAAAATCATCATGGTGGGGCTTAACGAATAATATGTTCCATAAAGTGCCAATTCGCGCGAAGCGCGAAAAAGTTTTGGTATTTCGATGAAAAATTTCCCCTTTTCTAAGAATTTAGGTGGGGCTTCAGCCCCGAAGCCACCCCCTGGATACGTGCCTGGCTTTTGACATAACTTAGATCGAGCATTCAAGTACTTTGATGATGGATGTAATATTAGCATAATTGAAAGAAAATTACATTCTCCACTGAAGGACAGTAAAACTGTACATTGACTGCGAAAGAAAATATCCAGTAAAGACTACATTTCTTTATTCCATTATCAAAATTCGATATCTTCAATTATTTCTCGAAGTGCAGCACCGTAAATTTTAATACTAGTAGAGAAATCGCCAGTCTACAGAATTAGAAAATTGATATTAATGAAAGGCCAACTTAGATTCAACCTCATGTCACCATTGCCCAAAATAAAGTCCAGTTGCGGGGCCATAAGAAGGATGAAAACGAATTTTAGTTTCCCATTTCACTTTGCCATGCATCCTTTCATTAAGTTTACTGAGCTTTTGTCTGCATTGACTCGACTTTACTTAATTGTCTTACATATAGGTAGTCTCATATCGATGGAGAAGATTTAGGCAGTAATCGATAATACTTATGGAAACACACCCC
Source organism: Yoshiicerus persimilis (assembly GCA_020352615.2). NCBI lineage: Eukaryota > Metazoa > Arthropoda > Collembola > Entomobryomorpha > Tomoceridae > Yoshiicerus > Yoshiicerus persimilis. Next base: position 68,886,817 of record CM036940.2, on the reverse strand, counting down.
TGTTTGTCAAAATAGTGGATAGTGTATACTAATACAGAAAGGAAGAATAAAAAGTTTCCCATTTCACTTTGCCATGCATCCTTTCATTAAGTTTACTGAGCTTTTGTCTGCATTGACTCGACTTTACTTAATTGTCTTACATATAGGTAGTCTCATATCGATGGAGAAGATTTAGGCAGTAATCGATAATACTTATGGAAACACACCCCTGTTTGTCAAAATAGTGGATAGTGTATACTAATACAGAAAGGAAGAATAAAAAGTTTTCGCTGAATTCACTTACAAATACCTAAATATAAAATAGTAAATAAAATTGAAGCTTTTCTCTTTACCATTGCATCTATGCCCACTACCCTAATTTGCACTTATTTATGCCAAAATATTATGCCAAAAAGGAAAAATTATGCCAATCAGAATTTATGCCAAAAAGTGAATGCCAATTTAGGCATTACCGTTTGAATGGATAGCATCAGTCGATGTATAAAATTTTTACCTTACGTGTGTATTGCTGTAAATATATGTGAGATTTAAAGCGACACATCAAAATTTGTTTTATTACAATTTGTATAAATATATTCAGCACCACTTCTTTTTACTGCATTAATTTATAAACGAAATTAACGAAAACCTCCAAAAGAAATGCAATAAAGCAGAAAAGAATAGTGAAAGCTAAAGTAATAAATACGACAATGATATTTCCTCCTGTATTAATTACATTTACATACATTATTCTGTTTCCATTTACACCGACTACAGTGCTGGTGCGCGTATCATAAATGTAAGCATCGTAAGGAATAAATAGCGTGACAATCGTAAAATACTTCAGAATGCTCAAAACTAGTAATATGTCCTGTTCAGGGGACGGGTGTCTGTAAACCATGCAGCGGAGGATATTTGTTTTACAGATGCTCTTGTCAAAATAGGCAAATAAAAAATTGCACGCGGATATATTGCAACACATTATAATCAAACCCCCTACGTTTTGCCAAATTATTAAGAAAAATAATATAAAAATATATTAATTATAAAAGGGATTATAAAAACTGCATAGCTCTTCTTATTTCTGATTGTTTATTGTGACTATTATATTTTTAGTTAGATAGTATTGTTATTACTCATTGTTTATTGACTGTAAATTCGCATAGTATACTGCTTTCTGTTTTATTTACAAGTATTAATTCTTTCAAATAAATTTGGTGAATTTAATTGCTATCAGGCATTTTTTACCTTTATAGATTGGATTTCATAGTCTGGAATTCATTCCAAGAAAAACTGACTTCTGATAAAAGTTATGGTTATGTACGTAGGAATGACTGAGTACGATTTTTTGTCACGCTATTTTCTCATTATAGTATTGACTTGGTATTCAGGCACACGTTACTAGTCTTCCTATTATAAAACACACAAGCCTTTACTATTTGCAATTATGCATAGGAATGCCTATACAGTTAATTGCATAAGTGTAACATACCGTACTGGTACTGTGTATTTAAATGGCGAAGTCTATCGGCGAAATACTACTGCATAATAAAACATTAAAATTTACTTGGTTCCGCAAGATAGCATTAAACCTATTAATAGTCAAGCTTTTCTGCTTCCAGCCAGATATAATGATACATTCATTTCTTAGAAACTGGAGTACCTGTAAGTAATATATGTGCATGCAGCTTTGCCTTCAACTTCAATATACTTTGCAAACAGAAAGATGAGGATCGATAACATGAGACCACTTCTGATCTCTACTATAAGTTTCAGCCGCGCACGTTCCATTGCGATACAAATATTATTATTATATTCATTCACACTTGCTTATTGTGCTAGAATTCATTCATTTGGCATTCATACAAAAGTAGTAGTAAGTCTACATTCACTACGTAAGGTGATGATAATAAATTATTATCAATTGGGAATATTTCTGCGGTCTGGCAGGTTTCCTCTTCATTTCACAGTACATTAAAAATTCCCTATAAAATACACACTTGCATTACATTTGTAAAAATACATTAATTAAATACAAAATAGAAGTTGTGCCTTTGAAATTTAATAACTATTATTCGATGTTAACACAGTTTTAAATTTCAGTTTTTCATGGTTTAAGAAACAGTAAGTTGAGCTGTTTAATTATAATGTCAGATTAATTTGGACTACACTTGAATACTAAAAAAATTCAAAAATGAGATTTGCTATAAACACCACCCCAACAAAGCGTAATTACAAACACAAAAAGTGGTTCGCTTTAGCCGCGTTTATTTTTATTTCTTTTTTATTGTGGGCCCCAAATATTTTTACTAACACATCACCACAGTGCCTGGAACTTTGGGAGCACATTGAACTACCTTTCAACCACCAAGGCGATATCTCATTATTACTAAACGCAAAAAAATTGACTACAAACACAACTGAAGCTGCAAGTGAAGAAATGAAAGCACTTAACGAATATTGGAGATTAAAAGACGGTACACAAGTTACACAAGTATTACATTCCCAAATCGCTTTCGCTATACAGGATAAATACAGAATCCTTCCATCCATCCAAATCGATCAATAGATCTTCCTGCTGATCTTCAACTCCTTTTTGATTAATAAAGTAACAATATTCAGTATAGTAATATTTTTGAGATTTTAAGTAATGAAAATAACAGCAATTTTGATTAAACAGGAAACAGGAGTCTTACAAATCAACCTGTAAGAAATCCCTATCCATTTGCTATTCACAACTTTGATCCCGAAATGATATATTCAACAACACTGGTGACAGCTTACTTCCCATTATCTAAGTCGAAACATTCAATCCTGGAATATCAAATATGGACAAGTAATTTTCTTTCTAAAATATATACTCCCGTGATTATTTTTACCGACAAACGAAATTCTTCTCTCTTCCTTAAGCAGCGTGAAGGAAAACCAACGTTAATTATCGACTACAAAAGTTTGTGGGATCTGCCACCCATTTCAAAATTTGAAGACAATTATAAGAACGTTCAATACGAATTGGATCCAGAGAAAAACATACACAGTCCTGAATTATATGCGATATGGAATTCCAAGTCTTGGATGTTATCTCATGGAGTAAAATTAAATCCCTTCAACTCAACGTATTTCTTTTGGGTTGACTCGGGTTGTTTTCGGGAACGGCAGGGACCGGAGTATGCTTTCAGAAATTGGCCAGATGTGAATAAGCTGCATAAAATTTTCAATAATGGTGCTTCAAATAAAATGCATGTGTTCACAATTAGCAAATTTCCTAGCATCAATCCAAAATGCGTGTACAGAGATGTTTCAAAGAAGGTTGTGGTCATTGGGGGATTTTTTGGTGGCCGTCCTCAAGCAATTAATGCTTGGAGTAATTTTTATTACGCTGTTCACAAAGATTTTGTAAATAAAGGTTTGTTTGTGGGTAAAGACCAGTACATAATGAATTATGTGGCGATGAAGCTGAAAAAACAAGTAATAGTTACTTGTAGTTGCGACACATGGAGCAATTATGAATTCTGTGGGAGAGAGTATCTATATTTTCAAAATTGGTACGCCACTGAAAAAGAAAAACATCCGAAATGCATTGACTCTCCATACTTTGATATGATAGACTTTCTAAGTTGATCAAAAACAAAGAGCAACTGACATATTTCGTTTACGATCTTAGCATGAATGATTAATTAAGTTGCAAAACGCAAATTTAAGACTTTTTTCTGTTGGTCTGAGATTGACAGCTTCCATTGAAGAATTATGAGATTATTTCTTCGGAATATTAATATTGACTGATGCTGGGGTGTGTAACGGATTTGACATCCATGAATCAAGTATGGAATTTGTAGATGAAGGATTGCAGAATATCTTTTGTCCAGCAGAGGAAAACTAATTATTTTAACATTACGAATTCATTTTAGCATTTCCTTGCTAATGACTGAGGTCAAAAAAATTATTGTGATAATGAAATTTCTACATAAATTATGTATTATACCGGTATTTGTAAAATTGTAAGGTACCAATTGAAATACTTTAAAAGAAATTGTCGTATATAAATAGACATTATATTATTATTCAATTTAGTGCAAAATACTCACCATAAGTCATATATGTATGTGTCTTCCAAAATGGAGATTAAAAGTATTTACTTTAAATTGCCGTTTAAAGTGAGTTAAAGTGAGTTACTTAGTGTTACCAATTATTTACAGTTAATACACAAATGTATCAATAAAAACATGTGAGAAATTTTCAAAGCAAAATAAACGACCGGTGCGTTAAATACAGCAATTAATACAGCAATTAATACAGCAAATAATTAATACAAATACAGCTAATAAAATCATACAGAAAGTGTGATTTAAGTTTAAGAATGCAAAATGGATTAATGAGCTTTAAATATACTGACTCAACAAAATATGAAATGGCAAAGTAAAGAAAGTGCGACGAAAAATGATTAGTAGAGGAAACGCACCACGCACTAAACAAGCATGCCAAACAATATCGACATAATTGAAGTGACGCTGAATAAATAACTGGCATATGTGTAGCCATAAGCCATAATTAAATTACAGGGCGTTTCCATTCTTTGTTTGCAGATGGGTAAGGAAATGGATTATGTAGGATGAGGTTGGATAAGTTTTATGATATCAACTGCATCTACCAGGCTATCATGTTTACGATGTGTTAACTGTGTGTGCTAACTGAGTTAAGCATGTTAGTTTTTATTACGTATATCCATGGGCACATGTAATTTTATGACCCGGAAATTGGAAGAAATATAATAAGCAACTTCGAGTAGAATCGAATTCACTTATCTTTGGCTTTTTCTTTATAAGATACTTACAGGGACACCCAAATGTTATTGGACATGGAGGTATTTCATCAAAATATAGCAAATTATATATTTGTATGTTTATGCACCGCAATTGTTTTGAAAGATGAAAATATTTTGAAGCTGATGACATTTCAAAGTATTATAAAATCATTTTGTAGTACACTGCCTTAGAGACGGACTATCTTTACTGCAACATGAACATGAACTCATTTCAAGTCATTGCATTATTTGCATATACTAAAATACTTTTATATATAGTATTTCCAAAACATTTAAGTATTGGTTGTGCTACTAAGTTTAAAATACTAGAACCTATTTTTTGAAAAGTGTCTGCCTAAAAATAAAATCTAGTAAATAAGCAGATATCGACCAAAGTATTTATGATTACAACTATGATTTTCTATTCGCTGCGGAGAATTGCGGAAAAAGGATATTTTCTCTTAAAGAAATATTTAAAAACACTTCACTTCATTGTTTCAGTTTTAAGAATAGTCCTTGCGAATCAAGAATAAATTTTGAAGATGTCAAATTAAGCAGAAATCTTTGGATCCCACTGTACAATTAATTAAATATTCAATCCCTTCAGCTTCAGCTTATTGTTAGATTTCAAGTCTGATCAAGATGACATAATCAAACAAATTACCCTTCCATATATTACCACATCTAAAATTAATCATTTTCTGTTATGAGGTTGCTGAGGTCGCTTTAGGAGTTAGTATCAGAAAAAGAAGCAACAAATTACACATGTATTTGTGAAAAATTTCTAAAATGAGTTGATTTAGTTGAACTTCGTCAAAAATGGTTGCTTATTATTACTTCGTATTATCAGTGGTGTTCTTTTTAGCAAGTGTACCTCTAATTGATGCTGAAACAGAAGAAAACAGTACTGAAACATTTATAAATACCCTGAATGGTTCCCAATTAATTCTAACCGACGAAATTACCAAAATACTGAATGATATTCAAAAGAATTATGACAAACGTGTGCGACCGAATTACGGAGGTGAGCCTGTGAACATCGGAGTAACAATGTTTGTCCTCAGTATTTCTTCAGTGTCCGAAGCAGAAATGGATTTCACATTTTCCTTTTACTTCCGCCAAGTGTGGAATGATTCTCGCTTGAAATTCCAAGGACCCCCGGGTGTGAAGGCTCTTTTCCTCGGTGCTGAGTATCTACCGACTTTATGGATACCGGACACTTTTTTTATTAACGAGAAAATGTCTTACTTCCACACAGCCACCACTTCGAACGAATTACTAAAGATTACAGAGGATGGGGAAGTCATGAGATCTACTCGATTAACAATTACTGCTTCGTGTCCAATGAATTTACGGTATTTTCCAATGGACAGGCAACTTTGCACCATAGAAATCGAAAGTTATCGCTATTCTTTGGCTGATGTGGAGTATAGTTGGCATAGAGGACCTGATTCAGTTGGAATAGCTCCTGATGTGTCACTTCCACAATTTAAAGTTCTTGGTCACAGACAAAAACAAATAACCATTTATCTCTTCCATGCAAATTATTCACGGCTAGGTCTAGAAATACAGTTTGTTCGATCAATGGGCTACTACCTCATTCAAATCTATGTGCCTTCCAGTCTTATTGTTATTATTTCTTGGTTGTCATTTTGGCTTAACAGAAATGCAACTACTGCCAGAGTCGCTCTCGGGGTTACTACTGTTTTGACCATGGCTACACTCATGTCTTCTGCTAATGCAACACTTCCCAAAATTTCTTACGTCAAATCCATGGATGTGTTTCTCGCTACTTGCTTTTTAATGGTCTTTGCATCGTTAATTGAAAATGCTGTGGTTGGATACATGAAAAAACGGATTCAAATGAGAAAAATTGTATTTTCTGCACTCCAGGAAAGACTTCATGAACAAAAACGACTTTTGGATGACCATATAAATGATGAAGACGATGAAGGGCAATTCGAAAAACAAACTAAGGTAATTGCATTCATAATTATAAATACTCCCTCATGGCATATTTAATATTAAGGACTTTTCTGTGAACCGACATTACTATCTAAAACGACTAGCTGCTTTTTAAAAGCATTATTCTCTTTTTGCAGGTAAAACATTCAAAATTGGCAGAAGTTAGCCCAGTAAAGAGGATTACCAGTGAAGCTACAACTAATGAGATGCTGGAACTTGTTTTGTCAGGAAACAGTGCAGACATGGATAAACTCTTTGGAATTACGCCTTTTATGATCGATAAATATTCTCGCATACTGTTTCCACTTGGCTTTATTATATTTAACCTTCTGTATTGGACAATTTATCTCCACATTTCAAATGTAATTGAGGATGATTTGGTGCTGTTTCAGGCACCGGCCTAAAATTTTCATGTATAATTGGCTAGAAAATTTTCATATTCCTAAAATGCGATTTGGATATCCCAAAGTTTCTGTTTTATATATGTTTCTGATATAAATATATATATTGTTGCACGGTTCACATGTTTAATTCAGGTCTAATATACGGCCAAAAAATAAGTCTAGGTCTAGGTACGATTATAGTAGGGAATTACATTGTAGGATTTGAGTAGCTTAAATATCCAATCCATGCATTGAAGCAAATTGATAATAAAACCCAAAGGGGGATTGAATATAAAACACAAAACAGCATGGCGAGTTAATAAGGAGCACAGTTTGCAGATAGATATTTATAAACATACTAAAGCCTTTATGCTTTACTATGAAGTTTTAAGTTAATTGGTAGTCGGAAACTGCTTTAAATGTCAAACTTACTGAAAAGTCTTATACTTAACAGAAGAACAGAAATCGGTAAGAAAGTAGACTCTGAAAAGCAGACTAAAACAATGCTGAGTGATAAGGCATTAAATATTTTCAGGAATTATGTCAACTTTATGTACAAAGTACAACCGACGAACAGTCTGAGTCCCGTCTAGACTAATCCTCTGTAAGGTAAAAAGGGAGGCAATAAAATTGTAACAATCCTACAGATTGTGTTGTACACATTCACAATGACATACCTATGCAGTCAGTTCAAGGAAACTTCCAACACTTGTTCACATTTGGACCACTAGAAAGCCCATTGGTTTTATATGTGCTTCTGGAGGGTCCAAGGGTGAACAAATGTTGGAAAATCCCTTGAACAATATACGTTTTTAGTAAATAAATTGTTTTACAGTCACAACTTACATGTAATATTGTAGTCAACAAAAATTTAAATGTTTATGCATACCACTATGGTGCACAGGGATTTTACAGGCATTTTGTGCCATCAAGTGTTTGTGGAGTCGCAGCGAGGAAAGACTTGGGTAGGGAAAGGTTCTTTATCTTCGTAAGCCTCTAAATTAACGTTTGCAAGCGTTTGGTGTACTGTACACCCTGCTCTGGCTTACTTGTATAGCGACGTCAAAATTGAGAGGAAAGCTCGGTACACTTATTATATGTAACTATCTTTACGTTTCTTGTAGCATATGTTGGAGCAGTAATTTTTTATACTTAGAAACAGATGCGTCGATTTTTGTTTTTACAACGGTGATATTTTCTGTTTTGGCGTATTTTATGGGCACGGGAACTATTTCTTTATTTGCTGTCTTTAAAAATAAATTGCAAATAAATAACGACTTTTTCAGCAAGCTAATGTACGAGGACTCTTTTTTGCATGGAAAGAAATAAAGATAAAGCATATGCAGAAAACATGCCTAGGAATTTACATTCCAATAGCTCCCTTAAATTGAAACAATTTATTTTTGGAACGCTTATTTTTACACATTACATTAATGTTAAAGTTACATTTCAATTATAATAGTTATTAAAAATGGATTGCATTTAATTTTAGGAAGAAAAAAAATTTGTACTATTCTAAGTAGACATCTGTTTATAAATCTCTCAGGTAATCCAATGCATAAGTAATACGATTGGTTCGATTGACACCGTTGTCTTTTTTAAACTACTTTTTACTCAAAGCACGGTCAATAAATCAAGAATTCAACAAATGACCCTTTTGCCACTGAAATGGAGATTCTTTCTACATTTTCACATTTGCATTTACTTAATTAATGTGGACGTTATAAGCTTTTAAAGCAGTGAACTTTTTCCATGTTAACTTAATTGCTTCGCAGTTTCCAAAATGGTGGTCAGCTCTAAATCTTAAGGGATAATTAAGGCTTGTATTTAAGTGAACCTCAAATCGGTTTACTTCAGAAAAATACAGTTTACCTCACATAAATACATTTAGCTAATAAACATTTATGCAGCCTTGCAGCCTCAGGTATCACTACTCCGAACTGATAATAAACTTTTGCCTCAAGTTTTAATGCAATTTGCTTATGTTTTAGTGCATTTAGCCCAAGTAGAGTACAAAATCCTCACTATACTTGAGCTAAATGTGCTAAAACATTATAGTAAATAAAGTGATATTTTTCTGAGGTAAACCGATTATTTTTGAGCTGCACTAAAAATTGAGCCTTCCCTAAATGGCAACATTCCGGAGATAGCAAAGCCAAAGGGACTTGTATTTGTAAAGCTGAAGGCGGCGCTCCGTTGCGGCTGCTGCCGAAACTGACTTTCTGCTGCAGGCTTCAGTAAGCCACATGATTTCCTGTCCATGCTCCCTCTAATTCCTAATTTCCAATAATATTTCTTTTTGAAGTGGGGAGTGGGGAGGTAACTGCTGGTGGATAAGTATCCAGTTTTTCGAATTCTGAAATAGCCAGTTATACATTTTCCAGTTACAAGTTGCAGTAAACACTTCCTCGATACTAAGTAAACAGATCTGTCCCAGTAGATTGAAGATAAGATTGACAATAAGATAAGATGAATGTAAGCCAAATTTTTAGTACTTTTTATACTTATTATTATTCCTAATTTCACCGTAAATGCCAATTTTGTGTAGTTTAGCAGACCAATAACTACTCATGATTTATTTCTGTAATTATTGACTATTTCACATTGCAATGATTGTTGATCCTAATGGCCATTTACGATGCAAGTGTTTCCCAAAATCCAAAATAGTTTGGAAAACCTGGAGTTACTAATACTGATCATTACTAGGAATGCTTAACTGTCACCAAATAATTATGGTGACTAATGCCACTGCCATTATACATTTATGGCAAATAAATGGTATTAAATACAACTTTTTATTATTTTTAGCTTTAGAGACGGACAAATACGATAATAATGCCAACAGGAAATCATATTTATAGGAAAAATCCCTTTGATATTGATTGGAATGACAAATTTAAACCAAATTGGGGATAAAACCATATTGGGGAGGGCAATTCGATGTGTAAAATGATATACACATAATTCCAATAATAATTAGATTATTTGAATATTTAATGAGCCCCGTGTCCAGCGTGCGCCGTTGATTATTGCTTTAATTCCTATAATTCCCATATTGCCAAGTATTACAATATATATATATTATATTACATATTATATATATATATTATATATATTATATTATATATATTATATATATTATATTATATATATTATATATATTACAAAGTCACATTGAAATCCCAGTTTTCATGACCATATCCCTATGCACTCGCTTACACCATTAGTCCTCCTGAAAAAAGACTAAAATACTGAAATTTAAATGTTTTTTCACTAAAATTTGGATTTCCCCCTATGCAAACTTAATTTAAATAATCGGAAGTTTTTCGTCAGATCGCTTACAATTAGAAAACTGCAATATCATTCTTTTGCCACGCAAATAACTAAAAGTTACTGAGGAAATGGCCACAAATGAGAAACGAATAAAAATTCATCCGATTTCACCTTGTCCAGAACCGATGATAGCTGTTAGAGACCCCCAAATGGCTATCATGGAAATCGGGAACTTCGAGGTGCATTGAGGGGCTCTAATATGAACGCAGTTAATTGAAAATGGAAACCGATTTCCATGATAGCCATTTAGGGGCCGCTAATAGCTATCTTTGGTTCTGAACGAGGTGAAATCGGATGCATTTTTATTCGTTTCTCATTTGTGGTCATTTCTTCCGTAATTTATAGCCGTTAGCATAGTGAGGGGTGAAATTGAAGTTTTCCAATTGCAAGCTATCTGATGAAAAACTTCAGATTATCTCAATTCCAATGTAACTTTGTCATGCCTTTCGATTGCTGGCGACAGTTTTTTTGTACTACTTCCGGTTCGGCCTCTATATATGTAGACCTTAGGTCTATTACACCCTGTAGTAGTAATGCAGTTTAGCTGATTGGCTGTATGAATTGGTGATAGAAATTATCTTATTGTTGCATTGACGTTGCTGTGGATTGTGTTGCAATTGCTTGCAATGAAATAAGCCGTGTTGGCAGTTTAGCACATGGTAATGAGTATGTATTAATTGTAACCATATGTAATGTAGCACTCATTCATAACTACAGTTGCAGTTTGCAGTTGTCCCTTTAGCTTTACCTGCAGCAGTCGCAGCAGTGCAGTGGCAGTAAGTATCAATGCTGTATTTCTCACATTTCACGTAGCTTACCTACGTAGGTTTCAACAAATCTAAAATTGTAATAAACCATTGATTCAACCAATGCACTTAATGAAGTAGCAGAAGCGACACAGATTTAACACCGTCCTCTGGAACAGCAACACAATAGAAAAGTTTTAGAAAGTAACAAACAGTTCAAGAGTTATACAGTCAACAGAAAGACACATACAGTAGCACTAGCAGGTTAGTATATTTTATATTTGGGTATTTTATTTCCCATTCGTTCAAAACGACGTGCGCACACGATAAGTTGAGTGTACACGGTTTGTTTCCCACTAAACGTACACAACACCAACAATAACCCATTACTGTAGCAGGTTACTGGGTCAAATTTAGGAGAGAAGGGTTCAACCGATTGAACCCCAATTCACCCCAGTTCTCCCTCTGTACCTCAGAAACTCAATAGAAAAGGTCTGAACCAATTATCTCAAACCGTTCAGGAGTTACAGACAGAACCAACAGCCGTACGGACGGACAGACAGACAGAATGTTCAGACCATTATTATAAAGTTGCTTCCTCTACTTAATAATACAACGCCCTACCAAACCAGAATCCACTACTCGGTCATACTTTATTCTAATGGGACGGTCGATGATTATTTGTCTCCTGTAGGCTAAATTTTGGATTCTGTGTAGCCGAAATGCTCATTGGCTTAGACAGAAAGGGCGCAGACTTTGAACAATTCTACTTCTGACAAAGTTCAACAGCATTCTTAAAAATTCTGGCAAAGTTCAACCGCATTGATAAAAATTCTGACAAAGTTCAACCGCCTTGATAAAAATTCTGACAAAGTTCAACCGCATTGATAAAAATTCTGACAAAGTTCAACAGCATTGATAAAAATTGAAAGCTAGATTCATTTCTGCAAATATTCGATTTGCTTTGCGGGGTAGATGTAAGTGAACGCTCATTGGGGCTAATCGGCTTGTTCTACAATATTTTAGAACCACTAGCTCCATATTATATTTATTCTATAACGGAAATTAGTACATTTTTCACCGGAATTTTAACCCTGTTCCGTATTTTTCTACAGGAGTCAAGAATATCTACTCTGCTGGTAACTAGACCACACTTTTGGGGTTAAACTGTTAAGATGTCGTTACCAATAGTAAGGGACGAAGAAAAAGAGTCAATTTATGGATACGTTATTGCTGTTTCAGGACCTGGTATGCTTTTAACACTTTTTTTACACATTTATTTACCATTTATTTATTATTCGGTATTTGGAATTGGAAACAAGGTGATGCATGTTTTAGAATTTATAAAATCATCCATCCTTGTAAATACGAAAACTCAAGTAAACCAATTAAAGTCAGGACCTAAAATGGAATCTTTATGTTCTGTATTCATCATATTTAACTGGATTTAACTAGTTTAACGAATTATATGTGATTATTAAGAGTGGTGAGCAAAAAAGATGAGGTTTGTCATTGCTGTATTAGTAGTACTAATATTATTTTTGCATCAATCGTAAATATAGTTAGCAAAGGAAAAGAAGTACCTCTGTACTTACTGCAAACTAATATTAAATTGATTCATTCAGAGATTAAAAATATGAAAACTTATGAAAAATGTTATTTAAGGTAGTATTAAATTGTTTACATGAAGGCCAATGACGGGGAAAAGAGAAAAATAAATGACTTGTGAAAATTATTATGAATTAAAACAAATGCTGAGAAATATTCCCAGAAATGTTAGAAGAATGTAAGTATATGTGGTTTATTTGTCTGAAAATTGATTTTGATTTTTTCAGTGGTCACTGCATCACACATGTCCGGCGTCCGGTTCTGCTATGTACGAGTTAGTTCGTGTGGGATATGACGAGCTGGTGGGAGAAATTATTCGTTTGGAAGGTGATATGGCCACAATTCAGGTACTTGATCGTGTATATTTATAATTTCTGTTAGTTGCAATGATAATGTAAAAAATGCGTGTTTTGAATTAATGTTGAATTCAGGTGTACGAGGAAACATCGGGAGTAACAGTTGGAGATCCGGTACTTAGAACCAGAAAGCCATTAGCAGTGGAATTAGGTCCTGGTATAATGAGTTCTATTTTCGATGGAATTCAAAGACCTTTACAAGATATTTGCGATCTGGCTGGTGCTATTTACATTCCAAAGGGTGATAAGGGTGTGAATGTCCCTGCACTCTCCAGGACCAAGAAGTGGGACTTTACTCCAGATAAGATACGGGTATGCTGTATTAGCGTTTTTAAGGATTCTATTTAAGGACACCTCAAAAATAATTGGTATGCCTCAGCAAAAGTAATAATTTTTCCTCATATATCATTTCAAATAATAATCTAACCTTTATAATTACAATTAGTGTTCACGAAGTAAGTACCTTTGTATGAAACAAAGTTACAATTTTTGTTGAGGTAAACCTATTATTTTTGAGTGCAATTAATTTTCCACATTTTAAAATACCTTTAATAACTTAAATGAAAAATAATTTTTGGAATTAGCGTGGAAGTCACGTGACCGGAGGTGATGTTTACGGTCTGGTTCACGAAAACCGGCTAGTCAAACACAAGGTGATAGTTCCTCCCAGAGCAAGGGTTACCGTCACTTATGTTGCTGAAGCAGCATCCTACGACGTCAATGATATTGTTTTAGAAACTGATTTTGACGGTGAAAAGTCCAAGTTCAGTATGTTGCAAGTTTGGCCGGTACGTCAGCCAAGACCCTACACAGAAAAACTTCATGCTAACCACCCACTCTTGACGGGACAAAGAGTTTTCGATTCCCTCTTTCCGTAAGTAACTCAATAAACTCAAAATATGAAATATCCTGTGCCATTTGTGGTAGTTTCCGTATATTTTCCGTTTCCCTTTGAGAAAATTGAATTAAAGGGATAAATTATGTAATAGAATGGATTAAAATGCTAAAGATTTAATGCTAATATTAAAAAATATGAAAATAATTAATATTTTGTATTAACTTTATGGTCTCTACATTTATTGATGAAGTGATGTTGGAGAATTGAGATTTACGTAAAACATGATATCTGTTGTCTGTAGGCGTAGGTGTGTGCAGGTAGGTACTACAGCTATTCCGGGGGCTTTCGGATGCGAAAAAACTGTCATTTCTCAGTCACTATCAAAATATTCGAATTCGGACGTAATCATCTATGTCGGTTGTGTGGAGCGAGGAAATGAAATGTACGTTTTCTTTTTTAAGGTGTGCGGTTGGAATAATTTTGAACATTTTGCTTATTTATGGCGTTTGTTTCTTCAATAGGTCCGAAGCATTACGAGATTTCCCTGAAGTAAACGGTGAGATTGACGGAATAACAGAATCCATTATAAGCAGAACTGCCCTTGTTGCCAACACATCTAATATGCCTGTAGCTGCTCGTAAAGCTTCTATTTACACTGGAATTACTCTTTCAGAATATTTCAGGGACATGGGTAACGTCTTTCACCAATTACCATTATTTACCTTTACAAATTAATGTCTTCCACGGATGGAAATCATTATTTTTACATATCTATAATCATTTTACCATGAGAGTTATTGTTTTGTCACTTAGTCGTCACTTCTTACAAAATATTCATTTTTCCACTAGTAATATAGGGTTTTCCATATATTTCTTACTTTTTACACGTTTTTATTACATTTTCGAGGAGTAAAAGGTATAATACAAGTAAAAAGTAATGATATTAATGGAAAATGATTATTTTAGTATGGGGTGACGATTTTTGGGGCAATGTAATACTATTATCTTTATAGTTGGTTTTCATTAGTGGAAAACTGCTTTTTATTATGGGTAGTTAAAAACAAATCTAAATAATTATTACATAATAATGTGAATTTTAGCAATTTTGGTATCCCAACACTAATATTAACATTTCTTACGATTCTAATAAGTATTTTTAAAACCAGGGTACAATGTATCGATGATGGCCGATTCCACATCCCGTTGGGCAGAGGCACTTCAAGAAATATCTGAAATATCTGGCCGTTTAGCAGAAATGCCTTCTGACAGGTTTAATTTTACTAATTTTCATTATATGCGGGAATTCGGTTGCTGCAAATGTTTAAATTTTTTGGATAAAAAATGAGATTTCTGCTTACAGCGGTTATCCTGCTTATTTGGGAGTTCATTTGGCCTCTTTCTACGAGAGAGCTGGAAGAGTCCGCTGTTTAGGGAATCCGGAAAGAGAAGGATCTGTTTCCCTTGTGGGTGCTGTGTCTCCTCCTGGAGGAGACTTTTCAGATCCGGTCACTTCAGCCACTCTTGGAATAGTACAAGTTTTCTGGGGATTGGACAAAAAGTTGTCCCATAGAAAACATTTTCCTTCCATCAACTGGCTCATATCTTACAGGTGCGTCCATAAATCTCAACTTTTATTTCAAACATGACAGGAAAATTAAATTGTTTGTTACCCAACATTCTCTGTTATGATTTTTGTACCGAATTTGTGGATTTAAGTAAAAATCCTGGGTTTTGTACCTTTTTTAAAGGTTGAATGACTAATAATTGCATTTTGATTTGTTGTAGTAAATACATGATGGCTCTAGGTGCCTATTACTATAATAGCTTTCCGGAATTTGTTACTCTTCGAACAAGGGTAAAGGAAATCCTTCAGGAAGAAGAAGATTTGGCAGTAATTGTGCAGTTTGCTGGCAAAGCTTCACTCGCACTCTTGATGTTGCTCAGCTTTTGAAAGAAGTTTTTTGCAGCAAAATGGGTATGAAATCATCGCTAACTACCATGCACATATTTATTGCTGAAAATCAGGGTTTTTCAATAAATATGTGAACAAACACTGTGCTAAGTAGTAATTGTTTTGCAAAATAATTTAATGGTTTTCCAGGAAACTGAAGTTTACTTCAAAATTGCTGAATTTTATGCACAAGATAAAATATTAAAATAACACTTCATTTTGTTTCAGCACATAAAGTAAAAACACTTAATTTTGTTTCAAAAACTGAGTTCTACTTTAAAAACACAGTTTCATTTCGAAAATTTTAATTATTTTCCAATGACTGCAGTTTATTGTAATGGCATTTAATTTCATTGCGAAAACCCTTAATTTTATTACAAAGCATTTACTTTTATTACGAAAACACGTAATTTTATTACTAAAGTATGGAATTTTATTAAAAAACATTTACTTTTATTACTAAAACATTTACTATTTATTATTATTATTTCAATATTTTGTAATAAAAATTTTATTACAAAATATTGAATTTCATTACAAAAACACCTCTTTTGATAACAAAATATTAAATTCCTTTACAAAACCTACTTTCATTACCAAAAAATTCATTTTATTACAAAATATAAATTCCATTACAAACACACTTACTTTCATTACCAAAACACTTCATTTTATTACAAAATATTGAATTTCATTGCAAAAGCACTTAATTTTATTACAAAATAGTGAATTGCATTGCAAAAACACTTACTGCCACTACCAAAATTAATATTATTACAAAATATTAAATTCCATTACAAAAAGACTTACTTTCATTACCAAAACACTTACACTCAGAAAACAGAATAGTAAAATCAGTAATGGAAAAGATAAACACCTCATGTACAGGGAAACCTCTTCCTTTTCAAAGGGAAATTTTGCACTTCGTAAAATGTAAAAAAATGATCCATTAAGCAGGACAAGTAGAACTTATGACATACTCAATTACAACGTGTCGGATTGGCATAGGAAAGCAGGGCGCCATCCACATGTGTGAGTGTGAGCAGGGAATGAGTTCAAATCCTGCAAGCGCTTGTTTTTTACCTTTTGCAAGGGAAATTTTCCTTTGCAAATAGGAATTATTAACTTAATAAAGGGAAAATTATTTTAACCGAATAAAGAGGAGTTTTCCCTTAGTACACAAATGTTCATAGTTTGTATATTCTAGGGGGAAATTTGTACTCTAGAATGGGAGGATTTATCAAATATTTTTCTGAGTGTAGTTTGTTACAAAATATTGAATTTCATTTGAAAAACACCAATTTTTATTACAAAATATTGAATTTCATTACAAAAACATCTAATTTTATAATACAATATTGAATTTCATTACAAAAACATCTAATTTGATAAAACAATATTGAATTTCATTACAAAACCATCTAATTTGATAATACAATATTGAATTTCATTACAAAACCATCTTATTTGATAATACAATATTGAATTTCATTACAAAACCAGCTAATTTGATAATACAATATTGAATTTCATTACAAAACCATCTAATTTGATAATACAATATTGAATTTCGTTACAAAAACATCTAATTTGATAATACAATATTGAATTTCATTACAAAAACATCTAATTTTATAATAAAATAGTGAATTTCATTACAAAGACATCTAATTTTATAATAAAATATTGAATTTCATTACAAAACCAGCTAATTTTGTAATAAAATATTGAATTTCATTACAAAATCAGCTAATTTTGTAATAAAATATTGAATTTCATTACAAAGCTACCTAATTTCACAATAAAATATTGAATTTCATTACAAAAACATCTAATTTTATAATAAAATAGTGAATTTCATTACAAAAACATCTAATTTGATAATACAATTTTGAATTTCATTACAAAAACATCTAATTTTATAATAAAATATTGAATTTCATTACAAAGACATCTAATTTTATAATAAAATATTGAATTTCATTACAAAACCAGCTAATTTTGTAATAAAATATTGAATTTCATTACAAAGCTACCTAATTTCACAATAAAATATTGAATTTCATTTCAAAAACATCTAATTTTATAATAAAATATTGAATTTCATTACAAAAACATCTAATTTTATAATAAAATAGTGAATTTCATTACAAAAACATCTAATTTGATAATACAATTTTGAATTTCATTACAAAAACATCTAATTTTATAATAAAATATTGAATTTCATTACAAAGACATCTAATTTTATAATAAAATATTGAATTTCATTACAAAACCAGCTAATTTTGTAATAAAATATTGAATTTCATTACAAAACTACCTAATTTTACAATAAAATATTGAATTTCATTACAAAAACATCTAATTTTATAATAAAATATTGAATTTCTTTACAAAGACATCTAATTTTATAATAAAATTTTGAATTTCATTACAAAACCAGCTAATTTTGTAATAAAATATTGAATTTCATTACAAAACCACCTAATTTTGTAATAAAATATTGAATTTCATTACAAAACCACGTAATTTTATAATAAAATATTGAATTTCATTACAAAACCAGCTAATTTTGTAATAAAATATTGAATTTCATTACAAAACCACCTAATTTTGTAATAAAATATTGAATTTCATTACAAAACCACGTAATTTTATAATAAAATATTGAATTTCATTACAAAACCAGCTAATTTTGTAATAAAATATTGAATTTCATTACAAAACCACCTAATTTTGTAATAAAATATTGAATTTCATTGCAAAACCAGCTAATTTTATAGTAAAATATTGAATTTCATTACAAAACCACGTAATTTTATAATAAAATATTGAATTTCATTATAAAACCACCTAATTTTGTAATAAAATATTGAGTTTCCTTACAAAGACATCTAACTTTATAGTAAAATATTGAATTTCATTACAAAACCACCTAATTTTATAATAAAATATTGAATTTTATTACAAAACTACCTAATTTTACAATAAAATTTTGAATTTCATCACAAAACTACTTAATTTTATTAAAGACTTACTTGCACTACCAATACTTTTCATTTTATTACAAAATAGCATTACAAAAATTACTTTTAATGCAAAATATTTACCTTAGGTTTTTCTAACTTAATTCGGTTGTTTTTCAGTTACACAAAGTTTGTTGGAAGCGACCACTCGGATTTTGGGACCACCCAATTAATAAAAACACCGACCACCGTTTGTGCCCACTGGAAGTCACCGTGGCTAGAAGCCAATAAACTGGTCGTTCACAAAGACCATCTATATACTATACAAGCAGGAAGGATTTGAGTACAATTTTTATTGTTATGATTACGGAGTGCTTCATTTGATAATTGTATATTAAGTAATTCCTAGAAATATGGAGGTAACTTGATCTAGGAACTGCTACATTCACACTGTGCTTAATCTGTTTATATCACTCTAAGATCAATTTTGGCATTTTAAGGATTCAGTGTGGATAAGGTATAATGAATAATAGTAGACCACCAACCAACACATTGTCCTCTTTGGGCATTCGAGAACTAGTGGTACAATACTCGATTGCATTACATGTGCAAGATGAACAAAAAACAATATCATGTGGTGGAAATTATTTGAGCATTTTCACTTCCTCAAATGGTCCTCAGCATATATGTGTCTTACTGCTATACGCTTAGATGAATTTTGAGTACGTTTGCGATTTTTGGAAAGCGGGAGTATTGAATAAGCGTATGCCATAGGTCCATTCAATACCTACCACTGTACTTAAATAACCGACGGTCTCAACGTCAAAATTCATCTAAACGTATAACACCAAAGCACATGTATTGTCCTCAGCACTATTTGGTTTTTAAATTGTTGAAAAACACTTTTTATTTATTAAGGACTTTTATTATAGGTCTATTATTTTCTAAAAAATCTAGTCTAAAATGTTGAAATGGGGTCGCCAATAGATCGTGTAAATACGTGTGACCTATTTCAATATCGCCAATGTATTCCTGGGAATAGAACATGTACTCGCCGCATGTTTTAAATTCTGACGAATCTACCGTTAGATGAATCACGCCGGTGGTTTCCAGTGCTTGCATTTCCACGTGTCCAAGTAGAACTCGAGTGATCTATTTAACTTGGTTGTGACCTACGAGATCATCAAGTTGTAGTAATATCTTATCAGCATCTTCCGTTTAACAGAGTATTCTTCCTCGCTCTACTCAAACCATCCTTATCTTTTTCTTAATCTTATAAAGGTCCATATACATTATGACATTTTACTTCTATCTTTTCCGTCTTAAGTCTCAGCCGACTCGATCGTAGCTACTAAATGGACTTTAATCTGGTTAATAAATGTGCTGCTCAATCAATCAAATATCAATCTTCTCCAGTTTAGGCCGCAGGTCTTCGTTCAGAATTCCCTTCACGTTTTCATGCGTTTGGTAAAGCATAAAACAATTTCTGGCGACAGATTAAGCGACGGAAGCTTTTCGGAATTTCAATAAATCTTTCCATTTTGTTGTTTGGTAATAGTGAAGAAGAGTGTTGGATGTATACGTCAATTTGTTTGTTATGTTTTTATGGTTTCTTGTTTGCTTTCCGACATTTGTAAGGTAATAATGAAAAGTGTTTTACCAAGCAATGTGGTGCACAACAAATACGATATAATTGTAAATATTTCTTTTATAGCATGTCCACTATGCTGGTGATAACTTACCTATATTGTATTAAAGACGATAGTAATTTTAGTTGTTTTACTCAATCACTATGGCCTGTGAATAACCGGGTACAATTAGGTTTTATTTTGAAAAGGCAACTTTATTGTTCTTCGT
Organism: Yoshiicerus persimilis; assembly: GCA_020352615.2. NCBI lineage: Eukaryota > Metazoa > Arthropoda > Collembola > Entomobryomorpha > Tomoceridae > Yoshiicerus > Yoshiicerus persimilis. Next base: position 68,866,031 of record CM036940.2, on the reverse strand, counting down.
ATCCGGGAGTTACAGCAAGAAACTATGTACAATACTGAACTGACTTAAAGACTAACCTGAGAGTATTTATAGGGAGGCAAGCAAGGGTGTTAACTAACTTAAGACTTTTAAGTCGTAGTTTTGTTTTACAATAACATAACAAAACTACGCAGTTTGACACGCTCAAACGCACATCCCCTTGGAAGTACCTGACTTAATTATATCTTAATTAAGGTACTATAATACTATCCTTAACTAGCGTCAAGGTTCGTCTTGACGTCATAATACATTGACGTCAAGTTACATTAAGTGAATCATACTTAACATTTCCTTTTGGATAGGGGCTAAACAAATAGTTATAATAATTATCTCCCTATCAATTACATAGCTAAGAGTGATGTGTATAGGCTCACTCTACAGTATTTCTAAATTAGTTTTATATATATATAATTATTAGTTTTATTGTTTTCCTAATTATTATCATTATCTACTCTAGTAGCCGGACTGGCTGTCTTAAAAACACGATGGCAAGAAAGGTAAAAAGGATTATCTAAGCCTATTTAAGTTTAAATTGCTTCTGGTGAAGTCGGGAGCGGAGGGGAAAAACGTCTCGATCAGAACTGTAAAACACTAAGCTCCTTGAGTTCATTTGAACAGAAAGAAGGAACTATTGGAGTTTTCCGCCATGGCAGGTCAACAGAACAATTAAACTAAGCGGAACATGTAGAACGAACTGTAGAGGGTCAACAGTGTACTCAGCTCAGATCACTATATAGCCAAATGTAAAGGTACCGCAATATATTTATCGGAATTCAGTTAGTTCGCCCAACTGCATCCTTCGCTCAACCCAGGTCGTGAACTAAACGAACTGTTCAACGGATTCCGTTCACGTTTTTTAATTAACGAACCTTTCGACGTTCAATAAGGCTTATTCATATCGTCAACCATTTTTCCCGGTTATAGCAAAAGTCAACCACACTATACAGACTCACCCTTATTATCAAGCGGTGGTGTAGTACAGAAATGAGGAAAATTGGTTAACTTTTACCAAGGCCCAAAAAAATGGTTGACGATATGAATAACCGTTATTGAGCAAACAAACAAACTTTTGAGTAGAACTTTATCACCTTTAGTCGGGAGTATCCCAATCAAGCAAAAAAAGTGATTAGCTATAATTTCTTCTGTAGGCCATAGTTTTTTAAATTTTTCGCATTGATCAGTTATTGCTTATAGTACTTATACTTATAACTGCTAACAATCATATCTTTTGAAAGTTCTTCAAGGTTCACTAGTGTGTTTTCAGTTAATTCTAGAAATGCGTAGTGTCCGCAGCACTAATTTGTGGTTGAAAATCTTTGAAAGGTCTCTTTGACTTTCAGCATGAAATAAAAAATATAGTAGGTAGTTGCCGTTTTAATGAAATACAGCGCGAATTAAAAAGATACCACAGTTTCCGAGAAGTTCCTTAAGCACAGATTACAGTGTTACCCGCTCATGCACAGAAGCATTACAGGCATGTGGGAATTTCTATCACCTCATGAACATGGCGCGGAATCTTATGATCTCTCAGCAGGAATCACATGTGTGTATGCGTGCGCACAGGTTCAGCGCACTGAAGCGCACAAACGTAGTACATTAGTAGAAGTATTTTTCAGTTTATGACAATTGTATGTCATAAACTTGTTTAACAAAATCTTGTTACCAACGACTTTGATAAAGCAAATCTTGGAATAACCATTGCTATCTGCAGCAATTGATTCGGTAGAATTCATTGCGTTCCATGTTTTTTTAGCTTTGGTTTGTAGTATGACGATGCAGAAGGTGATATGTTTGCATATTAAACTGGTTGGTAAAGTGGTGGATTACTGACTATTACTAAACTGACAATATAAGGCGACTACTGTTTTGATCTTATAAATAATATGAAAGTTACTTGAAGCAATTGATTCGGTAGAATTCATTGCGTTCCATGTTCTAACAAAAATTAAGCAGTATTACAGAGAAGTCAAAAAGGTTTTAGTCGACTAGATGAATGAATGTGCACAAATGAATGTTCACCCTGTGTTCGACTGACGAACATCGGGTGCACATCATTTGTAGAGAAAAGTAGACTAAATATTTGTTAGGAGCATACGCGAGTAAAATGTGGCTGACGATGATTATTGTTTATGTAATATTTGTGTAAATATTATGTTGAATAAGTGTATGTTGATTCCTATGTATTATAAAAACACTAACTTATTTATTTGATAGTGTTTTATAAAATATATAGTTGGTTTTGAGCCGACTTTATATTTAGAAGTCTTTCAGTCCGGTTGATAATATGGTCCTGTTCAGAAAACTTGATGTGCCATAATAAAGCAGAGTGGATGCAGCGAGATGTTATCCATAGGAAAGATAAGTTTATTCTAGCCCAATAATTCAAGATTTTCAGGGGGTTTATATATGCCAATATAGGTAACTAAATTAGGTACATAAATTAGGTACTTAAGGCGTTGGGAAGTTACATATCTAGGTGTGGTTGCTTTAGGTTTAATTAGCGTGACCACTACATGAAGATATTTAGCAGATGAATCTGCTAAAACGCATCTTCTACGTTTGTGTTACAAACGTGTCTCCAACGTCTTAGTACACTAAGTAAAGACGCGGTATATTATTCTACATAATGTTATTTATAATTACTGGAGAATAATATTTCCTGGAACATTGTGCAGTGCATGCAGATAATAATATTAGATAGTATCATAATTACTTTCTTACAATATTAAGAATAGTAAACTAATGATTACTGGTGCATGAAGCGTAACATTAACATACGCGGAATTATGTACTATCTACCATAAGTATAAAAACATGCATAAGAAATAGCCAATATTTAAGATAACTACATGCTAATTATAATAAGATAGACTAGCTTAAAACAAAGCTAGACGTACTTAAAACAATAGTTAATAATTTGACAATTATTAATAAGTGCTAAGACTAACACCGTACTTGGGAAAACGCCCATAGAAGAGTAAAAGATTCATTCAGCAGACAGAAAGGACAAACAAGGGCAAGGCCACATCATCTTTAGTCTGTCTAGTGACACAATAGCTGACACTAGCATAAATTGTAAAGTTAAGACTAACTATAAGTAGCTACATGCAAGATGCAATATGCAATATGAAATAGTGCATTACAAACTGCACTTCTACATACACTACAGTTTACCAATATGTAGACTAGTAACTGCCATTTGTGGAGAAAGTATATAGAATGGGAATTAAATCCCTATCAAATTTAAGTTGTTACGGTCATTAATTTTTTTCATTATGCAGCTCACATGTTTCAGATCCATGTACACGTGTTTCTTTGCTACCTAGTGATACTCAATGTCATTTTAATGACGGTTATGACCCCCTTTGTAGGTAGTAACGTAAGGTTGTCCTCTGGGATGTCCATGCAAGAGGAAATTTTTTCAATTCTCTAACGATATCAGGGTTACACCTCTGAGCAGACAAATAAAAGAATCTGAATTTTTCCTGTTGCAGATCTTGAAAATTTCCAGTTTACTACACTATTGGGTAGGAAGTTTCTTTATACAGTTTATTTATTTATGTGTTTAAAGTCCGGTGGACTGTAATCAATAACATAGTTTTTGTAATATTATAATCCGTTTCCGGAAATGTATTTGTAATGCAATGTCGTGTTGCACTACGTTGACGTATTAGAGAGAGAGTCCACTATAGTTGCTTTGCACTTTTCTCGTTTCTCTGCTGACATACAGGAACACTTTAGTATATACCTGTAGGCTACCTAACTATTGACGTTAATAAGTAGACTATTTACGAATGATTTCCATTTGCAATACTAAAATAGTGGTCTAATTGAATTATTCCCTTATTCTGGTATGGGAAGAATATGATTGTTGTTTATGAAGGTGTTAGATTAAAGAAACGTTGGGATGAAAACCCGAATTTTATATTCAATATTTAATTATTTTAAACGTGCTTCAGCTAGCACTAAATGAGTGTTTGAAATCCACTGAAGAAGCTCTACAGTGGGAGACTTTATATAGGTCAGCTAAAAGGGCGTTGTTACAATTTTAATGGAAAGTAGGCCAACAATGCACTTTCTTCAGTGTTCTTTCTGTGCCGCTGTATTGTTGTATATTCACTTAGCTTTATTATTCATCCTTTTACAATAGATAGTACCCTTCTTTGTACATTTGCACATAAGAATATTAAGTAAGTAGTAAGTAAGCAGTAAGTCCAAGTAAGTCCAAGTAAGACGTACTTGGCTTACGCTAACTCAGGGTATAGAAAATAAACCCAACTACTGACGAGCATTGATCAGTGAGAATGAATGTGACGTTCGTTTATTGATACGTAATGATATTTATACCAATTTACATGACATGAACGACTCAATCGAAAAGGATACAGAAATCACATGAAACTACTTACACATTACAAGTACATTGGAATAAGTAAATACACGAACTATACACAACAATAAACTTTCCTGGCATTTAGGTTCATAAATATCTACCACAGTAAAATGCCTATTCTCCATGTGGTGTAATCTTCTTTCCATTTCTCATGAATGCCGCGTCTGCATTCTAGCACATTCCCAAGGATACCATCTAGAATACTAAAAATATTAGTGCAGCTAATCATAACAAGGCTCTGCATAGCAATAGCAGGAAACATTATTGCATACCGGAACAAAAACTCCAATTATATTAATACTACCCAAAAGTGATAAATTCTCCCTAAAATACAATATTCCAATCACATTGCTTAATACAATTTTACCAGCATGTTCTTTACTATCTTTTAGACCCATTGTTAATGCCGGACTCCACACAACACAGGCCGTATTCTATAGTTGGTCTGATACAAGGTTTATAAATATGTATTAATTCGCTTTCATTAAACCAGGATCGTTTTAGGATTATTATCATATGAATTTTTGAACTTTGCTTTTTAATTATCTTATCTACATGGCAATCCCATTTGAAATCCTCAGAATACCTAACAAAACTGTTGTTCTCACTTTTTGAATGTGTTGTTACATTAACTTTCTATTAACATACATCAATTTCAAATGAACATACCTACTATAAAATACAGAAATGGCAATTTAATGACGCCAAAATAGAGTTTTCATAATTATGTTGCAACTTTTAAAATAATTGTGCGAATAAATTGACGAAAACTGAAAAGCGACTGCTATGAATCCATCTGTACGTTTAATACGTCAGCTAAAGGAGTAGCGGTTGTAAAGAAGAGTTACAATATCCAGTGTTAATTTTGCTTAGCAAAACGTATGTTTCCAGAACTTATAAAACGTGTTGTATCTTTGATTTGTGGCGTACTTTAGCATTACTGTGTGCTTTTCTTGTACTTAAGCAACTTTCCCGGAACTTTCTCATGTTTCCCAAACAATTAAGCGTAGCAAAATTATTAAAGGTGTTAAAGTGTCAAATTATGACCAATGACCATTAATTAGTTCGTGTAAAACTGCCAAACGTATTGCATATTGATATATTCCTACGATTTTACCTCTAATTGGCTTGAGTTAAAAGCAATTCGTCGTAAATAATTTTCCTCAATTTGTCGTGCGCTTCAAACCTTTAAACCTTTAATGTAAAAACGAATTCAAAGTCTCACATATATTACTATAAATTATAAAATAGAAGATTCGATAAAATATTTTAAACGAAACAACTTTTTGGCAAAAATTATCTTAAAATTCTTAAAAATTACACACGTTGAAATTAAAATTGAAACTTTTATTTACTTGTCAGCACAAGTACTTCAGCATTACAAGTAATTGTTGTTAAATTTGACATTTAAAAAAGAAATAATTGGTATTATTGGGTACTAAATATTTTAATTATACTGCATCAAATACATTGATTTCAGCTGTCACACAAGGAAAATTGGGGAATAATATAAACCATCTAATGACGAATACTGTGTTAATCTAAGAAACGTCAGTAACTTAATGCATTTGTATTCAAATATGTAGCAGAATGGTTAGTATGATTTCTGATTATGACATGTGACAAAGCGTAGCGTAATAGTAAAATAATAATGATATAATGAAGGTTTTATGCTTTTATGTAGTAATTAGAACTAGTCGTTTTTACCCGTTCTACGAACGGGGCAATAACCCACATTAGCAATCAGAAAATTCAGGAACAATGGCTATGAAAGAACTTAAGACATAAAAGACAACCGTTTTTGGGTAAAAGGTTAGGGGATATTTGGGGATGATTAGCGATCAGAGAAGGTTAATTGTAAGAATGCCACCCATGGTCACCTATAATATCCTTTCTCACTTGTTCCTCCAACAAATCTTTAATCCGAGGCCATTTTTCTTTTCTCCGAAAGAAAAGTCTTTAATGCCCACCCATCTCACATTTTACAATCCGTAGTGCCAATTCGCTTTCTGCTTTCCTGCAGCATTGAAAACTCGCTTATCCCACAATATAATTCTTGATTTCAAGCCATTTCTTGTTTACAGAATGTTTTACCTCCTGTTTACTCCACTTCACCATTCATAATTTCCTACAACTTTCAAATTCTTCATCTCAAATATCAGTAATTCCCGGCAACTTCCTAATGCTAGAATTTTCAGTGCGTACCTTTCATAGATCGGCTACTATCTGTGCTTTAATAAAGACATTTAGAAAATAGGCCAATCCTATTAAGTATAAATGGCTTTAATTCATTTTAGCTGAAGAATAATACTTAACTATCTTAAATAGTAGAAAATATTATGGATGCGTTGACTATTTTTTATTTGAATTTGGGAATTTTAAGACGGCCCATAGCACTTTCTGTCGTTTCCCCAACACCACCATCCTGCATCCCCACCCACTTCTCATTTCACAGCGCGTTTCTCTCAATCACCCACCGTAAGGCGCCCACCTTGTACCCTGCACCCTTACTAATACCCTGAACCGAATGTTCAGTGCCCATACCTTTTAGGCATTGACTACTATAGCCTAGTACTTTTCCTCAGTGCCCACCGATTTGACTAATTTTTAATGCCCGTCTTCTTAAATCAGCGTAATTCTCCACAGACAGACTATTTTAAACTGCTATTTCCCAGCATGACAGAATTTTCAATTCTCAATATACTGGATTCTGTTCTCAAAGCTCACGTGTTACCAAGAAGTCTGAATTTTTATTTTACTAAGGAGAGGAGAAATGCCACGTTTTGCATTAGAAGAGAAGTAAAATCTATTGGGACGTTTGGGGAAAATAGAATTGGGACGCTGATGAAGAAAGATCGCCCCGTATCCCTGACTACGTCTACTTGACCATGGCTTACCCCCAATAGAGTTATGTTTACGTCCCAATAGAATTAATCAAAATTATGCCATTCCTCCTCTCCATAGTAAAATAAAAATTAGAAACTTGACACATACAGACTTCTTGCATTTTGCCAATTGTGCTTTACTATATAGATTTCATGAATGAGTTAATGCAATGAACTGTGTAACCATGGAACTCGTGGGATCTACGTATGATTGTAAAATTGGGAATTGATTGGGAAGAAAGGGACACATTCATTTTGCTAATTACTATTGCAATGGATATGTGTAACCATGAGAGCGACATATTATGACTCGGTTGATATTCTCTGCTGTTATTTTACAAATGGAAAAATCAATAAATTATGTTATTTTAGGTCAACATAGCCAATCATATCAAAAATAAAAGTGGACAACCCGTAAAATAAGTATATGATGTATTATTGTAGTACGAAGTGAGTAAAACAGTTTTTTTTCAAAATGGAGTTTGGGACGCGATTTCCCAGTAAGGGTCAGGGGAAGAAGGGGTTGTTAGGGGTAACTTTGACCATTACGTCCAGTAATTTGAAGTTCACGTCCCAAACTCTATTTTAAAATTATTTATTTATTAAATTTACCCTATGCAAAAATCGCAATGTCCCCCAAATTATAAATAAAATCACATTGGTAGTAAGCTATAATATGTACCTATATGCATAGAATTGTCTTGAAGAAAATATTTAAAATTAATAATATAATAATATGTCACATCTGCGTCTGTGCAGTTTGTAATTACTTGTTGTTTTACTTTGTCGTATAGTAAATGTATGTATGTTTTATGCACTTAAATAGACATAATTGATTGGCATTGATTGTCTTAATAGTTCCAATAAAGTGATGATTGTTGTATGCTTTACAAATATTTAATAATAATACAGTCCAGTTCACCGACTTTTGAAAAATTGTAATTTATTGATTTTACACCCAATATAATATTTCATCCAATTTATTTGCAGTATAATATCATTAAAATCCAATAAATAAACTGATTTTGCTTTATCGGCCAATTCAATTTAAATTTAAATATCTTCGAATCTTTCCAAATTAGCAGTGTCAATTGATTCATATTTACAATACAGTATATTTTAGGCAGAGGGCATTTTTACCGTTCGGTGTAAGAAACTTACTTAAGAGGCATGACATTCTTTCCATTTTCTCCCCTGTAGTTGCCAGGAGGATTGTAGCGCCCAGCGATGACCCAACGGTCATCTTTCTTATTAATGGCTAATCCAAGTCCAACTTTCTGTGTGTTCTTCCAGACAACTTGTGTGAAGTGTCCAACAGTTCCCTTTGGTTTTTCTGGTGTGGCATAAGAATAGTTGGCAATTTCAGCGTACCACATGTCCACAGCCTGTTTAATTAGGGATTCGGCTGGATCACCCGAATTTCCCCAACCAGTAGCCAAATTTTCTCCGTTGTTTCCTGTGTCGCAAATGTGGCCCCATTTACCGGTGTCAGCTAACATCTGTGCGCATTGTTGGGCTCCTTGGCTTAGCTATAACAAACATTTGAAACTTCTGTAATTACTTGGCAAAATTATTAAAGATGGCGTATAACCATACACATTAGAATAAGTTTGTCATAACTTCACAAGACATACAATAGAATAGTAAAACATTTACCGTGTCATCTAAGGTGAGTGCAGGGGTGTCCTTATGCTTTGCACGGTATGTATTGTGAGCATCTAACCCCACTTTACGGTAGGCAGTGCTACTAGCCTTGTCACCGCATTTCTTGGCCGAAATTGGACCACTGGTAAGCGAAATTATTGTTGCGATGGCAACAATAGCCAAAAGAGAGATTCGTCCCATGGTACTTTAGAAATTCGAAAAAGATCAAAGATCCAAGAAAATAAAGAGGGAGGAAAGAAAAGAATGTGAAGAAATCTCCAAACTAGTACTTATACTTCTAAAGACAAGTGTGATTTTCGGTTGAAGAAACTCTTGTTTATATACGAAATAAAAGTTGTGCGAAATCTGAGAAAGTAAATCATCACGTTATGAATTTGGGTTAGTATAATTTGAAAAAGTATTCATGTGTCTCTCAAATCTGTGGTCCAGATCATTGAACTGTTTTAATTGTATTAATGTGGATCGTCAAGAGGAATTGTTTATTGTGTGAACTGCGAGTTTATACCTTGAAACAATGTTTTCATGAGAATAACTGATAGAAAAGGTGTCGATCACACATAAAGTCTTATTGTGATGTCCCATTGTTAATTTGTACAATTTCAGAACTCAGAAGATTGAAGTAATGGAGACCACAATTGCGCGGCCCAGTAATTATTTATTTTAAACATGATGTTAAATGGGTTGAACAGAATCAGAATTAATTTGCTTTCAATCCATGAAATTTTATAATAATAATAACACTGTATAATCAGAATTGGTTTCTTCTGCCAGAAATAGTAAATGGTATTTAAATAAAAAACCTAATTTTTTAAACCCAATAAACATATTAGTTTTCAATAAATTACAGTTCCCTCTGCCTGACGATGTATTCAGATATATTTTAACGTACACAAGTAACAATTTTGTACGTCAAGTTAAATAATAAAGATAATAAATAATAAAATAATAATAATACACTGGAAAGAACATCATGCATTTGATCGACTTTTATATCAGTAAAAAGCAGAAACTACACTCCAGATTTGAGAAAATTATCACATCAATGGCAATATCTATAAGTATATACGGCTTTTGATATTTCTGTCGACTAATGCGAAACAGTTGACTTTAAGAAACAGCTCAGTTGAAATTAAAACATTTAAATCAATACATAAATCTTATGTCGATATCCATTCTTTGCTGTGCCCAAAAGAAGAGAGTGGAATAAATCATTCAATTAATTGTTATATGTGGCAGAGGAAATGCTCATGAATAAATGATAAAGTATACTTTCTGTATACTTTGTATGATCGAGGCGAACACTTGGACTTGCACTCAGAGTAAATTTTTAGGCTGCCGACCAAGAATTACAACTTTTCTACTTGCATTACTTCGTCATGTCCCAACTAGTAATCTTAATACAAACAATTTTTTTATTTACTAGTGCCTGGGAGCTTAGTTGCACAGTTTCTTATCTGCAAACGATCTAGCTGTCTTCACGGTTGATTGCCGGAGAACAATGAGTCCATTCATTCGACTTCAGGCGAGCGCCTCTCACGTTCCTCATATGTTTACATGAGCCAAGGTGGTTTAGCTAACACAATGCATCTACTACGTTTTCAGGTGATGTAATCAATAATACAGGCAAGTCACGCAATTCGTATAATAGAAATGCATCTATTAGCAATATTTTAATTTACTATACATACAATTTCGACCCATTTACATAAAAGCTAATCAATCAATTATAAAGCATAAATCATAACAGTTAACACATTACATCCATCTAAATGAATTAAAATGCACTGAAATGACTTAAAAACTACTGAAATGAATTAAAAACTACTGAAATGAATTAAAAACTACTGAAATGAATTAAAATGTAGTGAAATGAATTACAATTGACTGAATTCAATTAAAATGCACTGAAATGAATTAAAAACAACTGAAATAAATTAAAACGTACTGAAATGAATTAAAACGTACTACAATGTATAACAATTGACTGAATTCAGTTAAAATGCACTGAAATGAATTACAGCGTACTGTTTTTAATTTATTTCAGTAGTTTTTAATTCATTTCAGTTGTTTTTAATTCATTTCAGTTGTTTTTAATTCATTTCAGTACGTTTTAATTCATTTCAGTGCATTTTAATTGAATTCAGTCAATTGTAATTCATTTCACTACATTTTAATTCATTTCAGTAGTTTTTAATTCATTTCAGTAGTTTTTAATTCATTTCAGTAGTTTTTAAGTCATTTCAGTGCATTTTAATTCATTTAGATGGATGTAATGTGTTAACTGTTATGATTTATGCTTTATAATTGATTGATTAGCTTTTATGTAAATGGGTCGAAATTGTATGTATAGTAAATTAAAATATTGCTAATAGATGCATTTCTATTATACGAATTGCGTGACTTGCCTGTATTATTGATTACATCACCTGAAAACGTAGTAGATGCATTGTGTTAGCTAAACCACCTTGGCTCATGTAAACATATGAGGAACGTGAGAGGCGCTCGCCTGAAGTCGAATGAATGGACTCATTGTTCTCCGGCAATCAACCGTGAAGACAGCTAGATCGTTTGCAGATAAGAAACTGTGCAACTAAGCTCCCAGGCACGTAAGTCGTAATACTATTGTGCAATTATCAAAAAATCTGTATAATAGTAAGGCTTAAATATTATTCGTACAATATTTGGCTACATTTTTACAAAACATTGTGCACAATAAATAGACGCGTGAGTACAAATTAAAATTTATTTGTACAAAAAATGGCTTATTTATACAATAAAGTTTATTCACACAAAATAAAATTAAATCATCCAAAAAATGGCTTAACCTTACAAAATAAAATTGAATCATCCAAAATATGGCTTAATCTTACAAAAGAAAATTAAATCACCCAAAAAATGGCTTAACCTTACAAAAGAAAATTAAATCATCCAAAAAATGGCTTAACCTTACAAAAGAAAATTAAATCACCCAAAAAATGGCTTAACCTTACAAAAAAATTAAATCACCCAAATAATGGCTTCACCTTACACAAGAAAATAAAATCATCCAAAAATTGACCTACCAAAAAACCTACCTCCTCTTTTCCTACCCTGGTCTTCCCCTATCCCCAAATTTCTACCAAATACTCAAAATTCCACCACTGTAACAGCTTTTAATTTTCTCAAATGTAATTTTAAGTAGAAATTGTCCTTTGACAATGAAGTGAGTGAAGTGTGAGTGAAGTCAAATGAAATGGGAAACTTTTGGTTTAAATTAAAGTCAGATTACATACGTTCTCTCTTTAACGTTGCATCGATTATCGTGCCAAACTAGTCAAAGATGGTTGGATTAGACACTCAGGTAATTCTTATGTAGTTTTCGTTCTCATTACAAACAACATAAACTCTACTTAAGGAGAATTTACCTTGTTTCTAGAAAAACACTTCACCCACTTTATTGTCAAAGGACAAGTCGGGAATAGGAAAACACTGGGGTGGAAAATGTCGGGGATAGGAAAAAACAAGTAGGTAAAAGCTGGGGTAGGACAAGACGAGGTTGTAGAGACTGAGTTAGGAAAAGTCGGGGTAGGTATATAAAACCTGGGTAGGACAAGACGAGGTTGTAGAGACTGAGTTAGGAAAAGTCGGGGTAGGTATATAAAACCTGGGGTAGGAAAAGTCGGGGTAGGTAAAGCCTGGGGTAGGAAAAGTCGGGGTAGGTAAAGATTGGGGTAGGAAAAGTCAGGGTAGGAAAAGTCTGGATAGGAAATATCCCCGTAGGAAAAGTCGGGGCAGGTAAAACCTGGGTAGGAAACATCGGGGTAGGTGACGTCTCTCGGTAGGTAAAGTCAGGGATTCAAGTCATTTCATTTTCCTTTTTACAGTTAAACTATTTTTTGGGTATTTAAATCTTCTTTGTAATTGTAATTAAAACACCATTTTTGTGGTGTTTTAATTTTATTTGGGAAGGGTAAGCCAAATTTTAGATGATTTAATTTTTTGTGTACGGTCAAACCTTTATTTGGTTGATTAAATTGTTTTTGGTATGGTTAAACCGTTTTTTGGACGATTCAATTTAGTTTTGTAAGGTAAAGCCATTTACTGTATGATTTTATTTTATTTTGTAAGGTTAAGCCATTTATTGTATGATTTTATTTAATTTTGTAAGGTTAAGCCATTTATTGTATGATTTTATTTTATTTTGTAAGGTTAAGCCATTTTTTGTATGATTTAATTTAATTTTGTAAGGTTAAGCCTTATTTTGTATGATGTAATTTTATTTTGTAAGGTTAAGCCATATTTTGTATGATTTAATTTTATTTTGTATTAGTGCATCTATTTTTTGTAAAATACCATCAATTTATTGTACGCATTAAATCCCAGCCTAATAGTAATAGTAAAAAGTATATTAGATATACTTCTGCATGGTGTATCAACTAACAAAGTAAAACTGCATTGAAACAATAATTCCTCAAACCGATGATACAACTTCTCCTGCATTAAATGTTGCTTTAACTTTATCTTTTTCTTAAAACGGATTTAATAATTCAAATTAAGTATCGTTTGGAATGCTTAGGTTAAAAAGGGAGTGTAAACAAGAAGCTGTAAGAAAAAGGTACATGATTAAGTGTCATTATTATGTGCGAGTACATTATGTGACTCCAATATATTTCTATATACTTGACTTGAGGTAAACAATCAACTTTAAAATATACTAAGGGTATGACATTTTGTAGTAGAGTGGATTAAACTAGAAGCAAAAAATTTATTGTATTCTCTGAGCCACGGAAGTCAAAGTTGTGGAACGTCCTATTGCAAAGAAGAAGCCGACCTCCAAACCAAAAGATTTCGGGACCTAAGCCACTTTCTAAAATTAAAATTTCCACTGGACCCCATTTGAGTAGGAAATCTTCCGAAGCAATGGACATACTAGCTGCTTGAGGAATGGTGCCCGATCCAAAAGGAAGCAAAGTAGACTGCAAAGGGGAAATGCAAGATAAAATGGCATTACTATCGCAGTGTAGAGCTGCGTAGACGTCTACCTGTTTTCTTGCAGTCGGCATTTCTTGAACCTTTGTAATAATAATGAATTATCTTTGTCGGATAGCAGGAGAATTACAAGCAGGAATTGTACCTCAATATATATATATATATATATGGCTGGCTATTGTGGCTATGCGACAACACAGTTTTATCTACTTGTTCATGAGTACTTACGAACATTGAAAAAATGACGTTTAATATTTATTATGTAGCGGAGCTACATTATGTTAACGCTCTGTCTGTCTGTCTGTCCGTCTGTCTGTCCGTCTGTATCCACTCCCCGTATCCACTGCCCGTATCCACCGTTCGTATCCGATCATCCAACGATCAACCAATGATCATTGCCGATGATCAACCAATGAGCAACAAATGATCAACCGATGATCAATCAATGGTTAACAGATGATCAACCGATGATCAATCAATGGTTAACAGATGATCAACCGATGATCAATCAATGGTTAACAGATGATCAACCGATGATCAATCAATGGTTAACAGATGATCAACCGATGATCAACCGATGATCAATCAATGATTAACCGATGATCAACCGATGATCAATCAATGATTAACCGATGATCAATCAATGATTAACCGATGATCAACCCATAATCAACTGATTTCTCCGCTACATACTTACACCGTTTTGCACAGCGGGTTTATTTTATTTTAATGCATAATCTAGAGGAAACAAGAAAGCATATCATTAATTTTGTAATTTTTGGTACCTTCTGCGCCCTGCGCTATAATAAAATTCGCATTTTACAGAAAGGAAAGGATGTGAAGAGTTATTATTTTCATTCTAAATATTTAATGCCGGCCTGGAAAGGACTATACAAATACGTTAATGCTTGCCATAAAGCAAAGGAGAACTGAGTTATTAAATGCTTGAAAGTTATAAGACAAAATACATTGTACGCAGCAAATATCGTAATATGTATTACCATAATATTGTTTTAGTACGACGAAAACATATTACTCTCTGAAAACAGTAGGATTAACTAAATGCATTAAATTAAATTTAGTTAATTACAACACATTTAGCAGAATATTCAAAGTTTTAGTGCTTCAGCTTGCAAGTAAACAAATTATGCCTTGCATTGGCAATGTATTCGCATTTCAAGACATGCGCAATGGGAATGTTGAGTTTCAAACATCTTCATTATTGCTCTCGTGACTCTCTGTACCTGGCATTTTCTTTTCGTGGTTGGTAGTTCCTGGTGGCGTGGTGGCTTTAGTAGTTAGTAGTTACTAAATGTAAGGAAAGCATGTCGGATGGTGCTCTTCGTCCTGGTACCACAAACAAGCTTTCTAGAACTAAACGATGGACCAGCGTATTAGTTCATTAGTACATCAGCAACAACCGATTGACAAACACTAGAAAGAAGGAAGTAAGAAGTTAAAACAAAGAGATAACTTTTAAGAAGGTCAATTATATTGGTGAACAAAGAACATTCGGGCATGCAATAAAAATATTCTAACGAAAGGCAAGTGTTGGCTGTTGACTATATGAAAACTAAGTCGAAAAGAAATAATTATAATTGATATTGATGTTAGTGACGTGTTTGAATTTTTAATAGGAAACTTTTCGGTTCCCTTGCGAAATGGATTTCACCCCAGAGGAAGAAGTTGCGGAGTCTACTTCAGTTGAATTCTACAGACCAGAGCAACATCCACTTTACAATGACACGGTATAAAATTTAAAAAAATTGTTTTCTCCATTTATGATTAATTCGTTCTGTTGGTGTTTAAAATGAAAGAAAACTGTGGAAAGCAAAAAATGTATTATTGATCTTAAATGTTAGCATTTTATGATTTATTTATTTCTGCTTAGGTACTTCGCCATCTATTTCCATACGCAGATTACGAATCACTGAAGCGATGTCGTCTTGTTTGCCGCAAGTGGAAAGAAAACATCGATAATCTGTTCATCAAGAGGTCCGTCTTGTCATTCTACAGTTCGAGAAGCAAGATTCCAGGACCCTATTTGAAAATGCCTGTGAGACTTCCATCTCTTTTCAGAAGTATCCAAACAGAAGTCCGATTTACTGCCTTTAAGTTCGAGGAGAAGCTACTCACACCTCCAGATCGGGAAATGTACTTGGAAGCAAATAAACCAACGACGACCCATTTGGAAATTAACAAAATACATTCGTCTACTGAAGGAAATCGTTTTAACTATGAAGAAATGACTACTGATGATTTGATTGGACCGAATTCAAAGAATTTAAAATTATGCTTTTTGGAAAATGAGAACCGGCAAAGTAAAATTATGGTTGTGTCTTTGAACAAACTGGAGAAGATTTCTGAGCTTCATTTGGAAACCTGCATACTTGTAATGAATTCGAAAGTGAAGATTTCCCCCCGCAGGCTTCATTTGGTGAATTTCAAAGAAAAGAGAAGCGGTCGTGTGGTCAATTTCCAAACCCCACTGAATGAAATAGTTGACTTTAGCAATCTAACTACCCTCCATCTGGACAGCAGGTATCAGGGAGGCCAAGATTTCCACTACCCCAGTGAAACTGAACCCATCCTGCATTTCAAGAACTGTTCCAGAATCAAAAGATTGACTCTCATTTGCTTAACCATTAATTTGGATGGGAAAATATTTCCTGACGAACTCTCATTGCTAGGAAATCATTACAGACTAGACGGACGGAAAATGAAAAATTTTGCAATTTCTCTCTTTCTCGGTTCCACGTAGAGCTGATTAACGAGCCCCTTTCGAGCCGTTCTCGAGCCGAGCCCTTATCGAGCCGAGCCGTTCTCGAGCCGAGCCGTTTTCGAGCCGAGCCGTTCTCGAGCCGAGCCGCTATCGAGCCGAGCCGTTTTCGAGCCGAGCCCTTATCGAGCGGCTCGACAACGGCTCGTTTAGAAAAAATCTTACTAGAGTCGGGCCTCAAAATTTACAAATGTCGACAACATAACAAGTGATGCATTTGGTAAAACAAAAATAAGGACGGTTAGTAAATGACGAAAATTGATGATTCGAACAGGTAGGGTATTTAGGGTACAGATAGGGTTCAGTTACAGTATTTAGGGTACAGTAAGGGTATTTAGGGTACAGTTAGGGTATGTAGGGTACAGTTAGGGTATTTAGGGTACAACAATGGTATTTAGAGTACAGTAAGTACAGTTAGGGTATTCAGCGTACAGTTAGAGTATTTAGGGCACAGTTAGAGTATTTAGGGCACAGTTACAGTATTTATGGTACAGTTGGAGTATTTAGGGTACAGTTGGAGTATTTAGGGTACACTTGGAGTATTTAGGGTACAATTAGGGTATATAAGGTACAGCTAGGATATTTAGAGTACAGTTAAGGTATTTAGGGTACAGCTAACGTATTTAGAGTACAGTAAGGGTATTTAGGGTACAGTTAGCCTTTGTAGGGTACAGTTAGCCTTTGTAGGGTACACATAGCCTTTGTAGGGTACAGTTAGCCTTTGTAGGGTACAGATAGCCTTTGTAGGGTACAGTTAGCCTTTGTAGGGTACAGTTAGCCTTTGTAGGGTACAGTTAGCCTTTGTAGGGTACAGTTAGCCTTTGTAGGGTACAATTAGCCTTTGTAGGGTACAGATAGCCTTTGTAGGGTACAGTTAGCCTTTGTAGGGTACAGATAGCCTTTGTAGGGTACAGTTAGCCTTTGTAGGGTACAGTTAGCCTTTGTAGGGTACAGTTAGCCTTTGTAGGGTACAGATAGCCTTTGTAGGGTACAGTTAGCCTTTGTAGGGTACAGATAGCCTTTGTAGGGTACAGTTAGCCTTTGTAGGGTACAGATAGCCTTTGTAGGGTACAGTTAGCCTTTGTAGGGTACAGATAGCCTTTGTAGGGTACAGTTAGCCTTTGTAGGGTACAGTTAGCCTTTGTAGGGTACAGATAGCCTTTGTAGGGTACAGTTAGCCTTTGTAGGGTACAGTTAGCCTTTGTAGGGTACAGTTAGCCTTTGTAGGGTACAGTTAGCCTTTGTAGGGTACAGTTAGCCTTTGTAGGGTACAGTTAGCCTTTGTAGGGTACAATTAGCCTTTGTAGGGTACAGATAGCCTTTGTAGGGTACAGTTAGCCTTTGTAGGGTACAGATAGCCTTTGTAGGGTACAGTTAGCCTTTGTAGGGTACAGATAGCCTTTGTAGGGTACAGTTAGCCTTTGTAGGGTACAGATAGCCTTTGTAGGGTACAGTTAGCCTTTGTAGGGTACAGTTAGCCTTTGTAGGGTACAGATAGCCTTTGTAGGGTACAGTTAGCCTTTGTAGGGTACAGTTAGCCTTTGTAGGGTACAGTTAGCCTTTGTAGGGTACAGATAGCTTTTGTAGGGTACAGTTAGCCTTTGTAGGGAACAGTTAGCCTTTGTAGGGTACAGTTAGCATTTGTAGGGTACAGTTAGCCTTTGTAGGGTATAGTAAGCATTTGTAGGGTACAGTTAGCCTTTGTAGGGTACAGTTAGCATTTGTAGGGTACAGTTAGCCTTTGTAGGGTATAGTAAGCATTTGTAGGGTACAGTTAGCCTTTGTAGGGTACAGTTAGCATTTGTAGGGTACAGTAAGCCTTTGTAGGGTACAGTTAGCCTTTGTAGGGTACAGTTAGCCTTTGTAGGGTACAGTTAGCCTTTGTAGGGTACAGTTAGCCTTTGTAGGGTACAGTTAGCCTTTGTAGGGTACAGTTAGCCTTTGTAGGGTACAGTTAGCCTTTGTAGGGTACAGTTAGCCTTTGTAGGGTACAGTTAGCCTTTGTAGGTTACAGATAGCCTTTGTAGGGTACAGTTAGCCTTTGTAAAACCTACTTAGGGTATTTAGGGTACATTTTGTTTATTTAGGGTAGCTGCACCCGGATTAATCTAAATGTACTCTATTTACTCTAGCAGTAATCTAAATACCGTGAATTCTTTAATTGTACCCTTAATACCCAAACTACACCCCAAATACCCTAACTGTACCCTTAATACTCTATGTGTACCCTACAAAAGCTAACTGTGGCCTTAATATCCTTGTTGTACCCTACAAAGGCTATCTGTGCCCTTAATACCCTTGTTGTACCCTACAAAGGCTAACTGTGCCCTTAATATCCTAGTTGTACCCTAAAAAGGCTACTGTACCCTAAATACCCTAAGAGTACTCTTCAAAGGCTAACTGTACCCTGAATACGCGAACTGAAACTCTAATACCCTAACTGTGCCGTAAATATCCTAAATGTTTCCCGAATACCCTAATTGTACCCTAAATACCTTAACTGTACCCTACAAATATGGTAAAGATATCCTAGACCATTATTTGAAAGATGGACATTTGTCGGAATTATATAAATACTTTTTATGAATATGTATGCAATTTTCAGTTAATATTGAACTTATTTTATCATAAAAATATAGTACAGAAACAATGTGTGGCTACTGTATGATATTGTTAGTTTTCTGCTACTATTACATCATGAGGCCCATCTATTTTTTGTTGACAAGCTCGCCGAGCCGCTCGATAAGGGCTCGGCTCGATAGCGGCTCGGCTCGACAGCGGCTCGGCTCGAGAACGGCTCGGCTCGATAAGGGCTCGGCTCGACAACGGCTCGGCTCGATAAGGGCTCGGCTCGATACAGCTCGATAAGGGCTCGTTAATCAGCTCTAGTTCCACGGAGCTTACCAAATTGTCCATTAACAGTAAATTCATCAACCTCGACTTTGGATTTTCTATCTCAGTTAAAGAATTGACGATCCAGGGTTTGCGATCCATCAGAAACCGTTCTTCTTCTGAAGAAACTGAGATGAAGGTCACAAAGTTGAATATTTACAAGAAAGAGTATTTTTTATCACTTGAAAGTCGATTTAAGTTTTCTTCCGAAGTCTATAGAATACTTGTTTATTGAAAATTTTGGTCGCCGTATCAAATGTTCAAGACAATTCTTTCTTCCGAAACTGACTCATGTGGTACTCCGTAGAAATGTATTAATTTTTTATTATTTTAGAAATTTTCCGTCTTTGGTTCATGTTCAATTAGATTGCTACTTTGCTAACAAAGATCTTTTCAATGGAATACCGTTTTCTTTATCTAAAAGCAACTTGGATGTTTTCGTTCTTAAGAGTCGCTTTTTCGAGCAAGTGCTTTCAGAAATTGAATCGCCCATATTTTATAACAAAACTAAAACTTTTATCTTTCATTACTGTGATTTCTCCAACAACAACAAGCAAGTGTACCTGGATAGGAAAAAAGTTGATTTACTAATGGCAATGAAAGCGAAGATGCCCTGCTTCGAGACTTTCGCCTTCGGTCCGGTGAAATGGAGAAACAAAGATTTTCTAAATTCTGCTCTGGCCAAACTTGTTAATGTCAGAGCTCAATATTATTTGATTGACAGTCAAAATGCAACACCCCTCAAATACGATGAGTTTTCAGCCCTCCAATCTTCTCCCTAAAATTTCTGCCCCCTTTTCAAGTATTCACTCACGTTTACGTTTTTCATGAATTGATTTTCGTTGCGAAATATTAACAAGCTTAGGGGTAAAATTATATAGCAGAAAGACAAAAATATCAATGAAATGATGTATGTCATGTCATGCTTCCAACGAAAATAAATCATTTTGATTGTTGTAGATAACAAATATGGTTATAGTAAGATTTTTAAATTTAAATCTTTGAAATTATAAATTCCGGATTTTTGGAAACTGAAAACTTAAACTGAACAAACATTTGCAGTCTAGGAATTACTCAGAAATGTATGTTGTCGTAGATTCAGGATATGTATCATAGTTAAAGTTAAAGTTAAAGTTGTGGTTTATAGTCATTAACGGTTCAGTATTTTGACACTGAAAGTGCCCTACTGCTCTCCCACCGTGGACTGAATACTCCTTCTGCTAGGCAGATAAATGGTAATGCTGTTTTCATACTATTGTTGAGAGTAATAGGGCCACTATACTCCCAACAACTAAGGTAGCTATTGTTGGAGATCTCATTTCCACAAGATCTCATTTCCACAAGATCTCATTTCCACAAGCAGGACACTTGAAAATTTTACTACTGTGGTAGACGATGTCTATCCGGCTTGTTTAGGTAGATTCAAAAAGTAGGCGTGCACCTAAAACAATGAAATTTCAATATTTTAATTTCATATTAAAAATTTAAACAACTTTTCCTGAACTTGAGAAATTCTAAAACATTGTCTTTTCTTGGTGTACAAACTAATGAAATGACGGACATTATATGAAATGAGTATTGCGGTTTAATATTATTTTGGTAGGTACAGGTTTGATGATTGCATTGGATGAGTTAATACCCAAAACCAATCCAAGAGATCAACTAGAGTCGACATTTTTCCTCGCAAATTGAATGATTTGTACTATATTACGTTTTAATCTGTCTTACCATTATTTTCATCCAGGAGTACCTTAGAAATAAGGACACTATTAGCATTTATTGTAATTCATTTAATCCGCTTGCAGGTGTATGAAATAATTCAGTACCTAATACCTCATTAGTCTAACTCTGCGTGTACAAAGAAAACTTAATTATTTCTACCCAAGGTGAATATTGCAATTACTACATACAAGGAAAAGAAAAGCACTACCAAAGATATTTCACATCTAATAAATGGTACATTGATTTTATTACCAATTTATTACCAATTTATTACCAATTCAATTTTTGTTGAAATTTTAAATAAAATGGTTCTCATTATTTTCGTTAAACCTATTAACCTATTGTAAAATGTCCGTCTCAGAAAAGAAGTTTATTGTTATAGAAAGAGAATTCTAGATCTTAACCCATTTAATAACTTTTTGAAGTAGTTCCATTCATCCGCAACCCATTTTAGATGCATAAATATTTATATAACTATTCCAATTCCTGTAAGAAGGTTTAGGCAAAATATTGCAAAACATATTTTTCCTGCATTATTATGCATTGAAGAATGTAATTGTAATTGCATTTCTTACTACAGAATACGGTAATAAGTCTGGTTAGTCCAAGGAAAGGATTTAAGCCTGTTAGCCTCCAAAATTGTAGACTCCCTTTTGACATAGACAAATTAATTCCGAGAAATGTTGATATTCAGGAATATTTTTCTGCTTTTAAGCATTATCATTAATGCGAATTGCGTGAGAAATTTGTCTCACTTTAAAAATTGTGAATTCAATTTGATCCTATTTTCAGGAAATAAATGGGGAGAATCTTTTCTTTTAGCAAACCAAAATGGTCAACCTTGGACGATCTGTACGCCAAGCTACAGCCGAACTCTTTTTTTCCGTGAAGGAATTCGAAAGGATTTATTCAACAGTCCGTGCAGTGTCAACATATTGGCGGAGCCGGACAATTCATTTACTGGGTTTTATAAGTTTTTTGGAAAAGAAATATATCGCCGCAGTTCTCAATTCATAATTTTGTATGATGAAATAGAATTTCCAAACACAATGTCCACTTATACCGTAGATCAAGATCGCCAAATGTCTTTAAACATAGGTGCTGAATCAGTTTCGTTATTTGTTGCTATCATCATTAGAGGCATAGGCAATTTCCGAGTTTTCGTTGGTCAAATTTGCTACCCGCAGCTCCCCTGGTTACTTGAAATCAGTGCAGAATTGTCTGAAGACAACTGGAAGAGAATTTCGAATGCCATTAACGCACAATTCAATGGGAATGTGCTTCTTGTGAGAGCAGGAATTTCATACAAAGGAATCGATTCCAAAATATTTAGTGGGTCTACACACACCATATTCAAAAAGATCAGAAGTGATTTATTTAGTAATAATTTTGTAATGAGAAGTCATATTGTGAGACCAGCAGAAACAATTGCAGAAAGATTTAATTTTACAGTGGAGTACGTAATCAACTTTAAAAGTGGGTATAGCAGATTACGCAGTTTAATAGAAAGCGAAGAATACACAAATTTTTCATACAAACCTAGTTATGTAGAGTTGACATTCATTACCCAATCTGCAGAACGAGTTCCGTATTACTGTGAATATGAAGAATTCCACATAGCAGTACCTTTATGGGTTTTAATTCAAAACACATTCGACAGCTTGTGTTGGTTATCCATATTTTCTCTTTTTCCGATTGCTTATTTAATTTTAATTCGACAATCTGATAATAATCAGCATTTCTTACTAAAGAATTTCGGAATGGCAATTTTTTGTACAATCGCCATTATTTTGGGAGAATGTGTAACAATAAATAGCAAGAGTATCCTGTATTCGATAGTGCTCCTTGCAGCTTTTCTTGTTACATGTCACTATGACACATATATGACGAGCGAAGTCGTTGTTCCAACTGAGAAAAGAATTTTTCAAGACTACGAAGAATTATTTGAAAATGGCTACAAGTTACTTAAACAGATTGACACTATAAATGGTGTGGAATCTGATAGGCAATTTCTTTATAAACTCAACCTATTAAATAAAACCCAGGATTATGTACTGACATACGAGTGGAAAAACGGGACATATCGTGAAACTGCTGGTCGTGATTTTTTCATTGCAAATATTCAGCTAATAGGAAACACAACATTGAGACTATTCAGTCTGGGCGAAAAACCGCTAATACCATATCTTTTGTATCACCTTCAGAATATGTCGGATAATTCAAAATGCATGGCAACAAAAAGGAGCGCAATGACAGGCCCCTTGTCTTGGAATTTCATCGGCAACTTTCGCTTCCAATTTCAATCATTTCTTCAACTTCTGGTAGAACAGGGATTTATCTTGGTTTGGGATGATCATTATTTATTTTATTTTTACTTGACTCTCAATTCGGAAATCTCTAAGGTCAAAGAAGAGGATTCAAAACCTAGAAGCATAAGTTTTAAAATGAAAGTTCGATCCATTTTTATTTTGTTTGTCTCTTATATATTCATCTGCTTTATAATATTGCTGCTGGAAATGTTCTACCACATGAAAATTCACTCTGTCATTATATGGCATGCTTACAAGAGCATTGTCCGTATCTTTAGTAGGCCGACTACAATGTATTTAGATTAATAGAATTAGAAAATATTCAAGTATCTAA
Source organism: Yoshiicerus persimilis (assembly GCA_020352615.2). Taxonomy (NCBI): domain Eukaryota; kingdom Metazoa; phylum Arthropoda; class Collembola; order Entomobryomorpha; family Tomoceridae; genus Yoshiicerus; species Yoshiicerus persimilis. Next base: position 68,842,066 of record CM036940.2, on the reverse strand, counting down.
TAAATAATTAAGTAACCCATTTCTAATGATATTAATTTACCATATGGGAAAAAAATATGATTGATGTTTACCGTGACGTGCACGTTTCACAGGTGTCCGCATTTGGTTTTTAAATATTGCAATTTTTAAAAGTTTGCAAGAAATACAAGTCATCTTGGATGCGGAATGCATAAGGATTAAATATCTTAGCTGGAGAACCAGTTTGGTGTACCGAGAACTCTTCTCTCTGAATGATTTACTGCGCAAAATTACAGGATTTAGGCAGATTTTACACGTACATTAGAATTCAGCCCTCAAAATGACTCTTGGTCTCTGTTACAACTTTAAAGTGCAGAACAGAGTTATTATTTCCACGTGTACTTTTTAAATGATAATAAATAAATAAGTAGTCAAAGAAAACTAATTTGCAAATCTTAAGCAAGATATGGTGAATGCATTATTTATAATTCATCAATGTCCAGTCAGTTTTCCTTTAACATGCAATCCTGCATCCTTTTGCAACATAATTAGGTATTACTGCGATCATGTTCCATTATTTTGCTTGTCAAATGAAGTTGCATTTTTGCAAATTTAACTAGTTATGCCTTAAATTTGACGTCAGATCTTACGTCAGCATCAGCGTATATAAGCAGACCTCATTTTCCTCTTTGATTACCATTTATTAAAAGCAATAGTTCCAGACGAATTAAATAATTCAATTGCTGTCTTCGTTAGATTCAAAATGAATAAAATAATTTTAATCTCAGTGGTCGCATTCCTTGTCTGCTATATCTCTGGTGCACTGGCATTAGAGTCAAGATACGGCCACAAATGTCTTACAAATTGCGTCCAAAACGACGACGACGATAATAAATATACTTGCAGAACTCAGTATAACAAAGCTGATTATTGCTCTCCGAGGGGATATGACTACCGAGGACTTAAATGCAAGGACGGTTCAGCTTGTGCCAAACGAGAAAATGATTACTATTGGTGTCGTGTAGAAGCTGGGGACTGGGGTTATTGCAGTCCGAAATGAAAAGATGGAGAAACATTCGAAATTCGGTAAGTTTATCCATATATTTACTCCAATTCGGTAACTTGTCTTCAATTACAGTTTTGCCCTGCATTTTAAAAGATATTCTAAACCTAGTAATTGCAGATGTATAAAATTTTGCATTCATAATTGTCTCTTTTACATATTTCAGAGATTTGTTAATACTAAAATATATTTTATGGATAACTTGTAATTGAATGTAATTCATACTTATCTATTTTAGTTGGTGACAACTAATGCTGCAGCAAATTCTAAAGATTTCAGATTGGGGGATTGGAAGTAAAAGTGGTCGAAGAATTATTGTAAGACATTAAATCTTAATTACAATGAAAATCACAAAAGACGGATTTCAACTCTATTCAACACCTTTATTTCTTCTATGAAAATAAATGTAATTAAACAGTTAAATCAATTAAATTTCCTTTACTGAAGAAACTATTGATCCAATTCTTAAATATTTCTGTATCTATTAAGTGCCTCTTAGGTTGACTATCTTTTTTCTTTTAGGTGTAGTAAGTACATAACGATGATGTAATCAGTTATTAAGTAGTATTATGTATCAATGACATAGTAACTTGTCTAAATTTCTTAGTTGCCTGATTAGGAATAATACAATTCGTAATGAACTTAGCATAACAATGTCAAACCTCCAAGGAGGAAATTTTTATTTTGGAAATAAACATCACTGCAAACTTCTTTTTGTCGAAATAGAAACAACACTTTTTTATTCTGCGTCAACAGGAATCGCTTCTGAGTCTTATCCACCAAGTTTAGCATTTGCTAATAAATTACTACAAATTATGAGTTCACTGTGGCACAGAATAAATTTTTCTCAATGTCATGCATAGACATTGATTATGACCAACAATTCATCGGTAAATGTGCAAGCATACATAATGTTAGGATAAAGTCATATAGCTGTGAAGCACGTTTTCTAAGAACTGGTTTTCTGATTTAATTACTATTTCTGCTTTTGAGTTCTCGGTTCAAACCGACACGGTTCTCATGCAAATCAATTAAGAATGTCTAAATGTAGATAAAATACTTCTCTGGGTAACGCTTTTTGACTTTTTTGATTTTCAGAATTGACAACCGAAAGTACTTTTTGTCCACTCTGTTATTAATTTTTGAAAACTGTAAACATGCATCCCAAAATTCATTTTTGAGAAAGAATTAAGGCATTAGCTATAAACCAACATTTATAATTAAAAACTAAGTAAAATAATTCGTTCCAAATAATAATTTGCAAACATTTCTTTGGAATTTCCATGCTATTCTTTGGAATAGCATGGAAAATACAGGTGTATAAGGTTTCCCCTTATAAATTAAAAGTCCTTAAAAGTTGCTAGATCTTTATAAAAAAGTAAAAACAGGAAATGGCATATAAAAGCATTTTGTTCCCTTTTTGTTCATTTCAAAGCGAAAACAAAATAAGGACGACTTTTGCCCAGCGAACCGTCAAAACAAATTATTAGCAGGGGTCATATGTAATAAGGCTCTAAAATAACGCTCATCTTGAAATGCTCTGATGGTAGCTCGACGCTGAGAAAACAATACGCTTTAGAATGAAATTGAAGATCGGAATAATGGTTATTCAATCATCTCATCCCATCCCATCTTTATAGAACTGACATGGGTTGATATAACTAACAGTTTAACAAAGTACTGATGGTAATTAACATGTTAATTTCCTTGAAATTAGTATGCACGATATGCACTCAATTGAGTCGAGTTTTAACCTACGGTCTTGTTGTAGAGTACGCAGTATAGTAAAATAGAAAAATTATTTAATTGTTATCCCATTTTTCCATTTGTGCGCAAAAAAAGTGTGTAAAGGAACACGAAAATTACTAATGTAATTAAATGTAATTATCTTTAATTGCAGTTTAAATTAAAATCGTTTCTGTGAATTGTTTTACAACATCGCCTACTTCGTAAATATAATTATGTTGTGCTTCCATTTAAGACACTTTCTTAATTAACGTTTTTGTATTTGTTTTTTTACAACGACTAGCGAAATACTAAATTAAGGCGAAGGTAAAAAAGATTTCAATCATCCCATTTGTATTCCTGTAATAAAATATCGATTAACTTCTATTTAAATCGTTAAAACAATGATCACGATTATAATTATACTGTGTAATTGTTTTATTAAGAATTGGAGCAGATTTTGAAGGTGAACAAGAAAAAATGTTATTCAGCGGATTGAAATTGGTTTCGTGTTGCTGTTGCCTTGCGGTCAATAGTAAGGTTCCTGAATGTGATTATTCGTGTCATTGCAACTGACCAACTTATTGACTACGTCGTTTACTCTTCTTACACAACAATGGATTGTGCATCTTTTAAGCTATTATACTTTTCCGCAAAGCAATCATAACTATATCTGAATATCTAAGGCAGTAGGTTGCATTACTATTGGCAATTGCCAAAAGCAGTCCTATATGACGAATACAAAGGAAAACGGTTTAAATGCGAATTTACTACAAAAGGAAAAATCTTTTGTGGCGACCAAGGAAAATCGTTGCGTAGTCAATATGCCCTTTTTGCGATAATTTGGACAGTGAGTTGGCAATTGAGAAACATGGGACTCCCTGCTGCAGTTCATCTTAATTTTCACTAACATTGTTATTCTCAATTTAAAGCAGATAAGGTGAATTACAGAAAAACTTTAAAATAACCAAAAAACTTTGATCTTCAATTCTTCATTGAAAAACTATATCAATTTACTATTAGAACAAAATAAAATCATAATGAAAATAGGGGAGTGTTTAAAATATTGCAAAATAAAGGAGGATATTGTGATTTTTTCACTTTTTATTACTACTTTTAGTATTTCTCATGATTTTTACGTGTGTAATCCGTTATTGAAACAATGATTTTTTTCATTTTACTGCAAATCTATTTATGAAACTTATAACGTTTTCTTACGTTCTGTTATTATTATTTCACTTGGTAAACGATTTACAGTTTCTAAATATTAAATAATAAAACCTGTAAAGTGTATTGAATTTCTTAAGTAATTTCCGCTTTTCTGTTTTTAACTTTTATACGTAGAAAACACTTGCGAATATTTTGGAATAATGAAAACAATATTGCCTGCCATTATTTACTTATGTATAAATTGAATCCCGTAACATAAATGATTTAATAATGCATTTAATTACTCTTTGGAGGTATCTGTAGCTATGCAGGAGAATTTCCATTCAGTTTCTCCTTTTCTTTTTTTTCTCTATATTATGTGTAGATTAGACGTCAAGCCGACGAATGGCTGTCACTCTTAATCGAAGTCGACACAGTCGGCAGCAGCTACTTTGAATTCAAGTAGCAAAAGTTGAAGACTCATCTTCCTATTCTTCCCAACTTGTTAAAAGAAGTTCAAATGTGATAGACTCTTTTGTATCTTTCAACGTCAGAATTTGCCCATGTGTTCCATTCATACTTTAACATATTTATGTATACATGTTTATTTTCCTGCAGTGGAACTAAAATCCAAGTCAAACTGATTTGGATATCTGTGTTAAATATCATGCAACCAATGCAAGTTTTTGAAGTATGTTGTCTTATGCTATAATATTGGTGTACCCATATCATTTTCTATCAGATCAGGGAACAAACATTTTATAAAGCAATAATTTTACAAAATAATTTATCCTCACAGGTACATCGAGCCAGTTTCCTTCCAGGAAAGTATGTAATAAGTTTCTTTGTAAAGCAGCCGAAATGTCCTCAGTCAAAAAACTAGTTTACTGTGTATTGTAAGCGTCTATTGTCATTTACATGCACATTTGACTGTGATGAACTTTTAGTAATCAATGAAAATGATTGCTTGTTATTGTTGTTATGCTCTTATAGCGATAGCGTAATACAAGTGCATCGAAAATTGCATTTTATAATCCGGACTTAATTGCTACCTGTTATGGTATTATCTATCATTTTCATCTGCCAGTATCAGTGATATTTTTCTATTTTAGTAAAAGTCAATTCTAGTCTGGTTTTAATACATGGTTAATCTAAGTTATAATTACCTGCATGTCCATATAAAGAGTAATATTACTTCCCTTAATGCACATCATAATATTACCGCTTCCCACCTCATTTTGTTTGACCTGAAAAGTATTGGCAAATGTGGAAACTGTTAATTAATTCAAGCAGTGGCAAAATAAATTCAAAGGCTTAATTTTCAATCAGCTTCAAAAATAAATTATGGAGAAATCAGCGAAACATGGAAGATTTCCCTTATCACATTCCACACTCTATTATAAGTTGCAGATGAAAATTTGGAACGAGCTTTTCATAAAGTTTTGTTTCAACAATTGATTTTTCCAAAATAATTTTTAATACCAATTTGCTTTTTTTAAATTATTCTCCGTAATGCATTTATTTAAACAGTGAACAGGGGAAATTAGTGGTGCATCAAACAACTTTGAGGAAAATGGGAAATATTTTTTTAATATTTATGGAATTTTCTTCTGTGAGATTATTCATTTTGTAGTTATTCTTTTAATCTTGCCAAGGCATACAATCACTATACTAAAACTTTTGTAACTGGTAGCATGTATGACGTAAGATAGCTGCCACAAAGGTATTTAAAGACCTAATAAATCAGATTTCAAGCTTTGTAAATTTGTACTGAGTAGTTAGGTGCACAATCCACTTACGTACAGCTAAGAAATAGTAGTAAAGCTTGAGGTCCTCGTAAACGCCGGAAAGTCGGCCGGTATCTGACACTAAGTGAGTGTTAAAAAAGTTTATAATGAAAGAATCATCCCAATTCATGCTTGTATATCATGTTTCAATTCTTTTTCATACCAACAATGTATTTGTACCATAGCTTCTATATAAAAATAGATGCAGCAATATTAAGAGCATCTTACAACTTATAACAGCCAATTTTATTATTGTAGAAAGCCGGCAGCACAATAGGAATTCACCGTGTGACTTTTTCTGTTATTTCTAAGATTGTCTTCTTACATCTGCAGTCCCTCAATGCATCTTTCTTTAATAAGATGAGCCACTGTCTACTGTAGTATAAGAGATATAGAAGCACCTTTTGGTGGTTTGTGAGAGTAGCAATTTTAAATAAAGCACAATGGAATTACAAAGAGAGGAAGGAAAATCAACAAGATGAATTATCCACCCAATGCAAAATCGTAATTGTTAATGTGTTTAGTGTGAAAACAGAAGGCCAAGGTAGAGGAGTTCCCAGCCAACTGATCTCGTAAAACAATTATGCAATTATTTAGCATGGACCACGATTTATTTTCACCCATTATTTTCATTTTAATTACCTTCCTATGTGTCAAAGAGGCAAGTGTCACTATTTGCATTTATTAACCACTCTTTTGGAAATAAATAATTTTGTTATTTTTAAAAACGTATTCTTGAAATTGGTACATTGTGTTTGGATGCATTGTTAGATCGAGTCACAACAGTTTACATTTGTTCGATCGTGCAGCGATCCGAATGTTGCAATGCATTTGCAAACGAATACTCACACCTATTGTTCACATGCCTGTCGAGGGGCCGGTCCAACTGTAATTGACTCCTGCGGTGCTTCTGGAGATTGTCTCTGCAACGTCCCCTGTTCCGATGATGTAAGTTCTTCAATATTTCTAAAAATGGGAAAATTGAGACAATAGATAATGTATGTAGGATAGTTGTATTAAATATAGTTGTAATAAAGTTAATTCTTTAATGAAAAAAAATCTTTCCTTAAAAGTTAGAAATAAAATGCTATTAAGAATTTAATTCTGTTGAAGTCATAAATTATATATAAAATAGTTTTAACAAGAAACGATGCCTTTGAGATGAGTATAAAAATAACGTTTTCACTTTTGTCTCTCAATGCCCCTTATATGAAAGTTAGCCATCGCAAAATCATTTGCTGCGGTCAGAATAACAGAAATGAGATATCCACAGCTAAAGTCAATTCCACGGAAATCTGTCTTCTATGTGATTAGTGATTGTGCAAAACTATTCATGCTATTGAAACTGACTTCCAAATACTTTTGTCTTTTCAGAAATATCTCTTAATGTTTCAATACCTGTGAAATCATTAAGAATTCAAATCTTTTTAGAAATAAGCATCGCAAGAAAACAGGTACGACAAACATCGCAAGGATATTACCAAAAACCTCTAATTGCCTCCCCCACGATATTGTTAGTTCAGGGTCTTAATTTCGTTCTAAATTGTTCGTGTTAAAGTACCATGGGGAATTACTTCTGCGTGGGCACCATTTTTGGAAAGTACAGAACAAAAATTTTATAATGTGTTTCATAAATACGAGGTCATTAAACAGAAAGGTTAGGTAGTATATGCAGTATATCTCCAAAGTCCGCCTTCATCAGGCCAATTTTCTTAATGTAAATCCGTCATCAGTACTAAATTTTTTTATTTCGGTATGAGAATTTCGTATTTCAAGGTTCCCATTTTATGCATTACAGTATATCAACGGGCACATTTAACGGGGGTAGTTCAGTGTGTGTGATATGTCAACATGAACATGGTAATATAGCTATATATAATAGTGTCTTAAATGTTAAATCAAAACGAATTACTTTATTAGGAGAACAACTTAGTTAATAGGCAATTAACTACTTGTTAATGAATTTTGTAATCAATATTCTGAAAAATGTAGTATTTGTAGAACAATTGCCTGACATATTCCAAATACAATACTTATATGAAAAGAAACATTGCAAAATTGGTAATGGAAAAGTATGGGCAATCGTCTAGGTTATGAAATCCAAAAATTGTGCTCTGAACAAAGGGATATCAAAACCAAATGAGATTTTTACATTTTACGAGTACTTTTCAAAGTCCAACAGAAAATGGTGTAAAATGGGAATATTAAAGTATACATAAGGAAATAATTTAATAAGTTAGTGCAATATTAAAATTATTAATTATTTTACTTTTATTTCTCTAGCCAGCGGTTCTTGCTATGCCAGCAGTTCTTGCGAATAATGATATTTGTCCGCCGGCTGCAGGCGATCCCGCGGACCCTGATCCTAATGCACTGGGCGCTTGTATGATGAGATGTGCCTCTTCGTGTGGAGGCGTTGGGATCGTTTGTGGCGAAACTTCCCGTCTTGGACCGATGATGACAATTATTGCCAAAGTGTGTACTTGTTCTTGTCCTGCCCAACGCTGTACCCCACTGACTACTACAACGACAACAACTACGACAACTACAACCACCACAACTACTCCAGCTCCAACAACGACTACTGTAGCTCCTGTCCAAGTGACCATTATTAAAAAGCCCCTGTTCCTTATTTACAAAATTAAGAAATATGCTTTTCTTTTACTAAAGAAATTGCCTTTAATCACTGTTATTTTGTTTAAAGTATTCATTTTGTATTTAATCAAGTGCTTAGTGATAGCTTTTTATTTATATTTAGCTAGGCATTTTATAATATGGGAAATTAACCAATTATCTGAATGGTTGTGGTGGCTCGTCGGACTTCTTCCTAGTTTTAATTCTTATTAAGGAAATACTGCTCAACAAACTTTGGTAACAGAATACTCTGTAGTATTTCAGTTTTAACAAATACGGAGGAAATATGATTTCCATTGGGAATTATAGTGCAAATTCAACGGAAGTAGACTAAGGTGTTCTATAAAATGAGGTGAGAAGGTTTGAATCCTTAGGGTATGGAAGGGTGATAATATGTATGAAATTAATGGTATAGAAACTTCCTAAAATCTGTGATTAGTGTACCTATAAAAGCCAAACTGCAGATATATAAATCCTGTCAGTTCAAATTTATTATTTATTGTATTATTTGTTGTATTATTTATTGTAGTATTTATTATATTATTTATTGTAGTGTTTATTGTTCTCTTTGAATCTCGTTAACCTGTAGCTATAATTATTTTTTGGTATTTTTGTCTTTTTGCTCTGATATAAACTGACATCTACCATAAGATTACCTGACTTTGTTATATAATAATTTCTGCCTTATTAGAGTTGTTAATCAATAAATTATGTAATATTATTTGTTACATTTTCCATTATTTTTTCTTGAAAAGGTAATTTAAAGGTAAAATTATTGGTTGTGACACAGTGGATGACAGTGTCTGTACGAGAGAGACCAAAACCTGGTTTTTTTCTTTGTGTTCAAAAAGTCTTAATTTTTTCCTTCCTTTTGTTTGCTTGTATGCCTGTCTGTAAAAGCTGTAGCTAAGTAGTAGGTCAAATAGACAACTCGGCAAAACTTTAAAGTTAAAGCATCAAAAGAGGTGCATCACCTCCACCTCCAATAAAAAAATTCAAAAAGCATAGTTTTTTTGCTTTAGCTTTAGATTTAGATTATCTAGTGCCACTTACATAGAAATAACAAACTTTTGTGGAAACTGTGTCATTTTGGGAGAAAAACGTGTAAGAAATGCTGTTTAGGTTATACAAATCAACGAAACTGTCTTTGTTACAATAATTATTAATTTAATAATGAAGACTGAAATCGTCAAACAGGATACAAAGTATACAAAACAAGGGTCCTTCATGTTAATTGTAAACTATCGATACTAAATTTGAAATTTAGTGCAAGGCCAAAGGCAAGCAAATTAACATTAACCTGGCCCAATTTTTGAAGATCTGTTTAATACAGCATTTTGCTTACTACTGACTTTAAATTTATTTTGTAGGTACTTACTGTGACAATTTTTATTAATACATATGTAATTGTAATTACTACAGATTCTCCTTACTGAAAGACAAAAATATTGCGCTTTCTAGCTCTAAAGACTTCTTAGAAATAGTGTCAGTTATTTCTTTTATTGACATACTGCTTGTGTTCATATCCAGAATCCGCCCTGCTTCTAATACAACTTTATTTTTCTCCATGAAATGTTTGCGAACCAGCTTTTTCAGAGTGGAGTCATTTACCTGAAAAACAGGCACATATTAATAGTAAACACAGTATGTAATTCCATTAAAGATTTCCGCTTTTACTTAAGGAAGATAATTGAATATTGGGTTCTAGGTTTCTATTTGTCTCAAATGTGTGTTAAGAGTTACCTACCTGTAGTTTGAATTCCAAGGACTGTAAATATTTGACATCAATTTCTAATTCCGATTTTATCGCACTTTGACGGCAGCAGACACCCTGGAGTTCATTGAATCTCTGCATTTCCAAAAGAGCAACCTTGCCAACTTGCTTTTCAAATCTTTCGTAGGCTTTATCTGACAATATTTTGTCGTTCCACTTGACTAAAATCATTCGATCTTCCTCATAGCGTCGTAATGTGTTGGTTATGATCTTTAAATAGCGGTTCAAACTTCGATCAAATCGGGCAGATGCATTTTCTAGAGACATAAAATTTTCCATCCCTTCATCTAACTTCTTGTACTGACATTTTCCACAATATTCCTGAGATTTCATGGAGTGTCCTTCTAAGGAGTTAACACTATTGAAAAAGGTAATAAATTCTTCCATGTAAGCGTCTTCCCGGGTTTTCAGTTCTTTGCTTGTCCCCCAGTCTTCAATATTTTTATCCACAACACAGAATTGTCTTTGGAAGTATAATCTTTCATCGGTGCGATCACATTTCTTTTTCATGCAGAAATTTTGTAAGATATTTTGCAGATTGGTATGAGTAACTTTTTCGGTACTAGGTGCAGTGTCATCGAGTTTTAATTTTCCTTGCATTAGACCACCGTAGTCATACTGGAGAATACGTTTGGTGATTTGAGGCAAATTTTCCTGTAAACATTTCCTTTCAGCAGGTTTTAAACCTTTCATTTGCACAATTCCGAAATTTCTTTCTTGGCCTTGACTGTTGCTGCTTTTGTCATCTAAGTGATCTAAGAAGCTCCTGCACTTGTCCATGGATTCTAATAGTCATAAGACAAAAATGGAATATAGGACAACTATATAAGTAAATAAATAATAAATTGACCGTACGCAAGCATTTACTTACTGGATGACGTCAGAGATTTGTCTGCCAGAATGAAGAAATCCTTATTTAAAGGGATTAATTATAAGAAACCAGTTCTTTTCCGAAAGAAATCCTGTCTGAATGAAAGCCAAAAAGTTAATAATGATTTACTTTGGCTTTAGTTGTCCAGAACATATATACCATCATGCACATTTTAACACAGTCAATGACCCATTGAAATGTGAGCGGCTTGAAGAAAAATATTGTTTTCTGTTGACTGTTAAGGGTGAAGTGAAATAAGTGAATAAGTCATTGGTCTAACATAATTGCCATTTGCCAACGTCATGGAATAAAGATAATAACATTGATAATAGATTGCACAACAAATGTTTGTGATTATCTTAAAATGCACTTGATGGTTTAATATTTTGTTTCAGGAAATACGTACCAACTAAAGCCATATTATAACATCATGTAATCGACATTACACAAGAATTAGCGGTTAACAACATCAGCAAAAGTAAAAAGTATTGAACTTGTGTAACAAAACATTAAGTACTGTAAATATATGAAGTCTGTTATTATTAAAGCTTAGAAGAAGATTATTACTATAGTGGCGTGAGAGAGTTGTAAAAAAGTTGGTAGGTAAAGTTCTGTTACTAAACTCTTCATCAAGAATCGGTTAGGTAATAACTACACGGCACCAGTTATAAGATAATCCTTGTGGATATTAGGTGGTGCACATGTTTTTCATTAATTAAACTCTGTCTGCTGCTAAGGTTGCCTTCACCGTTATAAGTTACCCCATTAAGGATCGTTTCTGAATGGTAGGCTTATGGAGGGAAAGCTGCATTAAGAGTAACATCATTTTCCATTTCACTAAAGGTGGTTTTAAAGGTTTCAATGGAAAACCGATTTTCTTTATTTTTCTTAATAATAATGTAAAAACCGTTTCAAAATATTTAGCTAAGTTGGTAAATTCGAAAGAAAACTGGTTGTAGTTGTAGTGAGTTTTATACTAATTGCAGTATTCATATTATATTATAGCAATAATATCAATGAGGAACCCATCAAATTTCAACACAGATATTGAGTTGTAATTTGAGATCACTAATGAACCGATAAAAAACTTCTGGTGTTTCCGTTTTTCTCTACTAATTTAAATATCGGGTAGGGTAGTCAGCCTTAATGAATGTGATAACAATATTGATTGAAACAATAATATTGTTTACTACACTTCTTATTTTGTCCCCCTTACACAATATCTTATTAAGATATTTGAGAGTTCATCGTTTATCATCGAACTACAGCATATTCATTATCATTGTAGCGTAAAAGCGGACATTCGAGTATTGAAAGAATCTTAGTTTGTCCGAATTTATTTGTTGTAGACCTCAGAATTTTAAGATGCCTTTTTCATGGAGAAAAAAGCAGGCACCACCACCAGTCAACCCAATGACGATACCCAAGGTAATTTGTAACACAAACAATATTTGCTTTCTAGTATTCTAACAAATTCGAATATTGGGGATCCAAACCAACACATGATTTGTAATACATACCATTATCATTTTTATTAGATTTTTACTAATAAGCCAAATCCGATTTGGTTGAGCATTATAATTGGGTTTACAATTGCAAACTGCATCTAATATAAAATTAAAACTAATATGAGTAAAATAAGTGCTGAAAATTTTACCTTATTTTGGAGTTTACTCGTAAAATTTTGTGTGATATAATCCAATCAATGGGGTTCGTTGTACTAAATATACTTACGTCTTAGATTTTAAAAACTTCTGAATTTAAAAAATGCGCGTTATTCCTTTACAGCTTACAGTTAGATAACATTTCCTTCAAACGGGTAAAATGTCACTACTACAAGACGAAATAATGACAATTAAAAATACCGTGACATTTTGATGCTTATAGATTTTGTCCAAAGTGCTGTTTAACCTGTCAACAAAAGAAATGAACAAATGTCGTTTGGTGGACTCCACCTGGAATAATACCATATGCTCATTAATGAGGAAAACCCGAGTAATTGAATTCAGCAGCGTAAAATCTCTTTTTTCATACGTGACGCATTATCAACGCACAAAAGATTTTCCTCACTCTTCGTACGAATTCAGTTACTGCACCCTGAGGGAACTAAAGGCTGAACACAGACATCCTGAAGCATTGGACACGTTTTTCAGAATATTTGGTCCTCACACTACATTTTTACACTTGAGTCTGGAACGGGAATACTTCGGGGTAGTTTCCCTCAGGAATGTTCTGGAAAACAATGTTCCAAACCTGGTTAACCTTGATTTAACATTCAGCGGTGTATTTGGGGAAGGTCTAGGCTATGACAGCAAGCCTTTTGAACTGAATCATTTGAGAAACCTAACCGTTGATATTCTCTCTTACGAATCATCAGTCAAAAATGTCGAACTTGTTATTCGAGATATTCTCTCAGCAGCTCCAAATTTACGAAGACTATCATCAGAAGATTTGGCAAGACAAACTAGTCCTATTTTGGCTGAAATATTGACACAAAGTCTGCTTTCTGTGTCTCCACATAAGTTGCCAAATATAACACACTTGGAGTTCATGGCTCCTTTGGATAATGATAGATTGTCCGCTCTTCTTAAGAGTTCCTTTCCATTAGAAGTTGCTTTCATAGAATTAAAATCCAATGTGGATAACGAAATTCTTCAGCAATTCCTTATCAACTTCTGCAAGACTTTGAAAAAACTTCATTTGGAATTTCCACAGGATGATTTAAAAATTCATTCCTTCAGATGTGTCGTCCCAATGAAAGTTCTTCACTTTCTGTCGTTGACCAACTTTCAGGGATCTTTAGACCTTCTGGGAAACTTACCGGAATTACATACACTGGAATTAAGAAAAAGTGATCTGGCTCTCATAATTCCTCACCAAAATTTTCCTACAGCTTTGAAAGCTTTGGATTTAGATTCTTGTCGAGGATCACTAAACACATTCGTAATGCAAAAGGTTGAAGACTGCTTTGCAACTTTAACAAAATTGCATTTGACAGAAGCGAGCAATGAAATTCTAAGAGCAGTCTACGAAGGACTTCCTGGTCTTCATGATTTAGATATTAAGGGAGATTCTATCACTGATGAAGGAATTAGTGGCATTCCAGACAAGATTTCCAAACAACTTACCGATGCCGAGAGTTTTGCTGGATTTGCCAAATATGCCAACTACTTCAGACAGTTTTTATACATTGGAAATTTAAAAAGTGAGTTAACATTCATTCTAAATTCTAGCAATTAATGAATATTTATTACAATCTTAAAGTAAATCAACGTAAATTCTTGGTTTGGTGATTTTTAAAAACATCGAGAATTGATTATAAAATTAAACGGGCTACGTTTCAATAGAACTAGAAGAATATACTGCATTTTATGTAGTATATCTGTTAGTCTTCAAACTATAGTACTTAAGATTTATTGTTGTTACAGATTTGCACTCTTTGAACCTTGAGTCCAATTCCATCACTAATGTGTCTGTGGTGTTTGGATTAATGCAATGTGAACATCTGCACAAGTTGAGATTGGCATCTTTCCTTGGAGTAAGTCATAACCTTTTGTTTACTGACCACGCGTTATTTTTTAAGATTAATCTGATAATTTTTGTTAGCGACTGTTTGTAATTTCTTAGTCTTAATTAACACGTAACTGAAACTGGAATAGGAAACACTAAAAGAACCTAAATGCCTTTGGAAAACAATTAATTAACTATTACTGTTTTTGTTAACTTTGCAGCTGATTACTGAAATATCACTTCAAGCTATTGCCAAACATGAAAATCTTACTTATGCCAACATTTATTTACCTACTCGTGGCTGGGTTGATTTTAAACGGTAATTGACTTTTGACTATTATGCAAACTCTATAAACTACAACTAATAAAATCTTACATATTCTTCTTCAGGTTGCGCAAATCAAGCTGTGAAAAGGAAAAGAAGTTATCAGTCAGCATGCTAAATTAGGATATTCAAAACTATATTACTTGCAAATCATCTCAATTGTAAACAATCCTAATTCTATCTAAAAATTGAAAAATCGAAGACCTTGTTGAGTATATTTTGAGGAACCCGTGGCTGTTTATAAAATTTCAAATATGAATAACAATTTTTATATAGCAATAATTTTTCTGTGTTAATTCTTTTTGTTCAAGTTTTGATGAGCTATGCCAAGTATGTTAAATAATAGTAAGGGTGTATCGTACCAATTCTTGATGAAATATGTTTTATAATAAAATACTAATTGGGAATTGGGAATTGATATACCATGCATGTAATTCTGATATAGAAATGAATAATACAGTGTCGTACTTATTGCTTTTGTGTATTAATATTTTAAATTTTTCAGTAAATTGTAATCAGAAGAATACTGTTATTTTTTGCTATTTCCGATTTCTATGAAAGTCTCTAACATGCATGAAATAAGCAATATGGTTTTAAAAATTTGCTTAGCATAGTAGAAAAAGATGATGCATTTAGTACTCTCAGTTAATTATACTAGCATGCCTTAAGAAAATATTGGGTAAAACAATAAAATTATAATGCATTAACGGTAACTACCAATTAATAACTTTAATTTAGGAGTACCTGTGAATTACAATCAGAATTTAAAACGTTTGTTGAACATATTTTGTTAAAGGAAAAGAATATACAAATCGTATTTGTAACGTGCCAAAGCCAATTTACTATTCTATGGAATTTGTAAAAAGCGTTTCATGTGGACATGTAAAGACTATAAAAGGTGACAATGCAAAATCAATTACTTAGGAGCACATAGTATTTTTCATTTTACACAAAACAGCGTATATACTATTAATGGCACACTAATTTGGCTTAAATACAATCCAAATTTGTAGTATACTTATATTGATGTAATGGAATATTACACAAGGCAATTTCTATTCATGTAAATCCTACTACTTATCTTTTTCAAATTGCAAAATCTGCACAACAAGAATGATGCTTTTACCAGCCTTGTTTATCAAAAGTCGCAATAAATTAATTTTTATGGCACTTTTATAAAAGCAATACGCAGTAACAGTTATCTTAAAGAAAACGAAAACACGATAAACAGCCTTATCATTAAATTAACTCTTTTTCGAAAATGCAATATATACTAAAGATATTTACTCCTGTATTATACATTCATATGCTTTTATAATAAGGTTTGTTCTTCTATGCGAAAATATTAATAATACGTAGAAGGCTGTGTCATTAAAAGTATGGCTTGAAATGCTTAAATACACGCTATAAGTAAATCCATTAAATAAAAAATATTATATCCAGATTTGATTTGTTCGTAAGTACATTTTACATTTTACATTCGGTACATAATCCTACAAACATATCTTACAAGCATCTTGAGATTGCTCCTTATGATGTCTAACTAACGTATGTACTGTGCTATTGTAACTCACAAATTTCCCCAATGAATATGTTTTATTATTTATGTAGGTATTCAGAAATAAAAAACTAAGTACGTCAGTAAACTGACGTTCTGATCAGCAGAACGGAAAGCAATCCTATGTTTTGTTTTATCTAAAGCGAAACATCTTACAAGAGTAATAAGTGTTTCTGGTATTATAATTACTTGAGGAGAGTTTTTGTATTTAAGTGATAAGAATGCTGTATATAAGACAGCGTGCGTAGGAAGTAACGTATCTTTGTACTATAAAGGTTTGCCAAATTGTACTTGAAATAAAAGGTAGAATGTATTTCATATTAGTACAAATCTTATTCGTCTTTATTAAAATTACGCAGTCTGCATATACAACTTGTGAGGAATCGCAGATACACTTTGCTAACCTTTGTTTTTCTCCAGAGCCAAAAAAGGAGTTTAGTGATAAAGTAAGTTTTCAAATTCAATTTCAAAAATTCGCAATTCAATTATAATTTTTAATAATGTCTTAGTTAGTGGAAACTCAACAGCTCCCTGACGGTTGGTTTGTGGAGTTGGGAAATGATGCATTAAGACTACATATTTCAGAGGCATTGCGCGGAGAATTGCTGACATTCGAAGATAATTTTGAGAATTCCTGCATGAGAATTGGTGTCGAACATGATTTAAGCACTAGTGACTTTAATGCAGTCTATCATGGTTACAACAATTTGACATCGAAGGCTAGTTGCCCTCATTCTAAAGATTTTCCTGGAGTTCTAAATTGCGATATTAAAGCTCCTGGTGTTACAAAATATCGTAAGTTCTTGAATTGCATTTATTACATTAAAATGGCGTTTTAAAGTTTTAAATGCTTTTTTATTTGTACACACATGAATAGAATAATAAGGAATCGATTTTTTAATTTTGTATTTTATATTGGAAAATTCAAATCAATTAAATACAAATTAAGTACAGAAAAACAGTGTGAGAGATTTACTATTTGCTGTATTGTATGGAAGAAATTTTGGTTGCATTAATAACTTTGTCTTTTGATTTACAGATGAAAACTATAAATTCTACACTTCATACACGGACAACGAAAACATTGAAATAGGAATTCTATGTTTTTCCAATGGACAAGTTGGATGGGTTGCTTATTCGATAGTTCGACCTTTCAATGATGCAGAGAGAAAAATAATTTCTGATCATATTACTTCAATTGGATTTTCTAATGAAAATACGGTCGTCATGTATGATTTTGCTAAGTGCTAATAACCGAAACTATATAGGTATAGTATTTTAAATTTTCACTTAAAATGGAACTTAAGTTATTCACAAATTTGGTTTTATAATTTTAGCCCAAATATGTTTTGATATTATACGGATATTATAAAATGAATGCATATTGAATTAATAGTTTAAAAATATAGTCCTAAAAGTTCCTTAATATATTTTGACAATAAGGGATAAAAACCGATTTGCACTAAGAACGACACATAATGCATTAATAAATTCAGACATTTGGTTTTAACAACGATGCTGACCCAGAGTTTCTGAGTTCTAGGCTTGATGGGTTTATGGGTTTCTTCTCAAAAACCCATACCAAAATCCCGATGGGTTTTCGAATCCTTTGGTTTTAAAGCAGAGTGATAATTTCAAAAAGTGCTGAATGCGGATATAAATTATTATTAAATTACAAATCATACTTGAGATCACAGATCTTGGCTCTATGGAATTAATTTAAGCATTGTAATTGGTATAAATACATTTTAAATTGGCTTAAAAATCATAACATTAAAGAACATTAAATAAATGCGTGTACTTTGAGTGCTTGTCAAAATAAAATACGAGTAATGATAATAATATTTACTTCAATAACGCAAACGACTACTACATGTATAGTAAATTGAGTGGAAGTATACACTGAATCATCATATAATTCTTCAGTGGCCGATTTTACAGTTTAACCCTGAATGTTCCTATCTACCCCGTTTTGTCACTTCATAATTATTTTCAAATTGTAAACAAAAAGACCAATCTTATCTGGAGGTTTCTCATTAAATGTTAGGATAGGATTAAAGGATTTATGATTTCAATAG
Organism: Yoshiicerus persimilis; assembly: GCA_020352615.2. Lineage (NCBI taxonomy): Eukaryota > Metazoa > Arthropoda > Collembola > Entomobryomorpha > Tomoceridae > Yoshiicerus > Yoshiicerus persimilis. The sequence goes on along the minus strand of CM036940.2, from coordinate 68,823,634 downwards.
TATACTTGTTCTACGATTGCCATAGTAGAATTTAGGTTTAATTTTCAATGAGTAAGTACTTTGTGACGACTAATACTACGCTTTATTAATTATTACCGAATTTTAGTAGTAGAATAAGAATTTATCGCTCTCGCATAATTATATACTAGCAGTCTAGTATTTACAATCAACGCAAGGAGAGCTTGTTATTATATGAGATGTTCAGTTTGCTAAAATATGAAGTTTTATTGTTTACATTTTCAGCTAATACTACGATTAGTAAATCAATTATGTAGTTAGTTAGTTTTATTAGTATTGCTAATTAGTAATACTATTAGTAAATTAGTAAACAGAGTAAATCAATATTATTTTATGGCAAGCAAGGAAATGCTTAAAACTAATTTAACACATATGGCTTTTGTGCATTGATAAGATAAGTAAATACTCTGATTTTTAAGCAAGTGTACGAGAATTCTAATTTCTGTGTAGTAAATCAGCTAGTTGTTCCTTGTTAAAGTCGAGAGATTGTTTTGTTAATTTGAATGACCATTAAAAATTTAGATATGCATTTCTAAATCACCTTATTTGGCGTACACAATCCATTCTCATTTTTCGGGAAAAGATACACCTAATTTAAAAATCAAATTTGATAAGGAGAAAGACTCAAATTAATTATTTTGCTATTTGTGATAATGTCATCATCACGGAGACATTTTCCCTGGCTAGGCGTCGTTATATCTATGAGCGCAGTTTTCTACCTTTTCAAAGTTTACAATTATCCTACAAAACAGAATACTGAAATGAATTGGTTAGAATCACCTGTCACAATCATAGATCCAAATGATCTTGAGCAGCTTAACCAAAGAGATCCAAGGTTGATTAATTATTTAAAAGCTCGTCATTTAACACCCCCGTCAAAATTACCATACAATTTGAACGGTGCCTTTACTCGGAAACCCAACGAAGATAATGGATTTAATAGTATTGCAACAAAACTTTTTAGTGATTATAAAGTAAGTATACGAAATATAGAAATTCTTTAATTTCATCAAAATACCAAACACACTTTAAAATTATTTACGCATTCCAGGAAAAAGGATTTTTCGTGGAGTGTGGGGGATACGACGGAATTGACTCCCATAGTTTATTTCTAGAACGAAGCTTTGGTTGGACGGGTCTGCTAATAGAATGCAATCCCGTTTTGATACCGGAACTCCGAAAAGTTCACCGAAAAGCATACACTGCTGATGTTTGTATATCCGTCACTGAATATCCCTCAACGGTAATCCACTGTTTCTCATTAATTATTTCTTCGTAAAGTAAATTAACTGTAATTAGTAATTATTTTAAGCATACTTAGACATTAATACCGTTTTTCGATTTTGTATATGTTAAGGTAAACATAACTTCAATGGACAAATGGCCTGCATCCAGTTCAACAGGAACAGCAAATATATTTCCTCGTATTAAATCAAAATTTACTCGCTTTGAAGTATCTGCTTTTCCTATTTATTCCATCATTGCGGCCACTGGAGTAACAGTCGTCGATTTCTTTATATTAGACGTTCAAAGTATTGAATGGAGTGTCATGAGCAATTTTCCTTTTGATTTAATGTTCGTCAAGGTATTAGAACTGCCTATATACTATTTACTTTCTGTTGAACCATAAATCACGATTGTGTTTGAAAAGTTATTTTATTTAACGATAAAATAATAATTATTAGTATTACTATTAACTTACTATTTCTAAAACCTCACAAGACTACTAACGTAAAAAATTACCGTGGGATTGTGATACATGAAAGTCTTATATCTGTACCTATGTATTATTAAACTAATCTTGTACTTTATAGGTTTGGATCATTGAAGTTGCATTGTTGAGTTCAAACAAGGTCAAGAAATTGGAATCCCTGATGATGTCAAACGGTTACAGGGCGCCTGAAGTCATTAGCGCCGGAAATGACCATTTATATGTTCATACTTCTGTACCGTGGAACAAATAAACTTCATGATACTTCCACATACCATACTAAAATACTGCATATCCTAAAGTTAACTAAATTACTTAAATACTGTTAATTACCTGAGATTTTTACCATAGCTTACTTCAAAGAATAACCAATGTTGCTAGATGTATAACGTAAAACGTTTGGAATTATATAGAAAACTTATTATACGCATTGTACTTGAACATGCTATATGTATTTTGTTACCAGTTGTCTAATTTAATGCAGACATAAAGTAAATATAATATAAAATTGCAATCGTTAAATATTTTTTTCGTGTAATAAGCAAATCAAGTTATTTGAATCATTAGTCTGAATCATTAAATTTTAGCAATACTTAAATGACAAGTAAATCCATTCCTTCTTATGTAATATCCCAATTTAGAAACGTAAACTACTTTGAAGCTCGTCATTTACATATTACAGATTATTTAGCAAATATTCTCAGCTGAATTTCATATTTAAATCCAATGAGTTCTTAGAGGGATCACTTAAAACGCTGCTCAGCTAAACATTAAAGCATGAAATGTTGTTAACATTAAGTTGCTTCCGTCACTTAATAAAAGTAATTCAATTAGTTTATACCTATATAGTGTAAAGGAAGATGCATGTTATCAGAATGACAAAAATTCGCTTTTGACAGGTCCGGATTCCTGTAATCAGCTCCAATCGTTCATGCTTGCAAATATTTTATGCGGATGATATGATGTCTCTGCAGAAACAAAACAGAAAATGATAGATTATGCCTTATCAGCATTTGCCTTTACCCAACTCATTGGAAGAACGTATTGTTTTTCCTATTGAGTATCTATCTTTTAAAAGGCATGGTATACAGGTTTGACAAAATGAATATATCTTGAGTTTTTATGTTTACTTCAGAGAAGCAAAATTTTACAAATTATAACAAGTAATAACAACCACCACAGTTATTCGCTACACTGCACGTCCACTATATTTAAACCATAACCATACCAATCATGTATAACTAATAAAGAAATGGATACATCAGGTCATGAAGCAGAATCTGAATCTAGAACAAAGTAAATCATTCATATTGTATCATATTTGCATTTGATAAGATAAATAAGGTAAATGCAAATATTGCCAAATTATATGTGTGTGGACTGAATACGAAAATCGACGAACAGTGTGGATCTTTTAGTTCTCATAAAAAACAGCCAGTTCACCTGACTAGCTTTGCTGAAACTTTCATAAATAAATTATAATTGTTATAAGTGTACGTGATTAATAATGGCACCACTTAGTAGGCCTTCTTTACTAATTATTTGTTCGGTAATACTCGTGACTATTATTTTCTTCTACTGTGCTCCGACTTTCAATGTCCAGAAAAGCCTACCGCCAGAAATGCATTGGCTAGACTCACCTGTCACAATTATAGACCCAGATTATATTGAGACACTTAACCAAAGAGATCCACGGTTGATTAATTATTTAAGAGCACGACATTTATCTCCACCGTCAAAACTGCCTTACAATTTCAACGGAACTTTTACGCAGAAACCCAGAAAAGATTATGGATTTAATGATATTGCAACAAAACTATTTGGTGATTCTAAAGTAAGTATAAAATCAAATAGAAAATATTACTTTTTGTGAATACTAAAACATTTCTAATTTTTTACGCATTCCAGGAAAAAGGATTTTTTGTGGAATGCGGAGGATACGATGGAATTGCATCTCACAGTTTATTTCTAGAACAGGAATTTGGCTGGACAGGTTTACTTATAGAGTGCAATCCAGTTTTAATACCTGAAATCAGAAAAGTGCATAGAAAAGCATTTACTGCTGATGTTTGTGTTTCCGTTACTGAATATCCCTCAACGGTAATTCACGGTTTCTAATTAATTACTTTTTGCTGAAAAATTAGTTAGTAATTAAGAAAAATACAAATTCTTATAACCGAAATTATACATTAATACTTCCGCTTTTGGACTCTATATGTTCTGATAGATAAATATAACATCAATGGACAAATGGCCTGCATCCAGTTCAACTGGAACAGGAAATATATTTCCTCACCACATTAAATCAAACTTTACACGATTCGAAGTATCTTCTTTTCCAATTTATTCTATCGTTGCGGCCACTGGAGTAACAGTCGTTGACTTTTTTACACTGGATGTTCAAAGCATTGAATGGAGTGTCATGCAAAATTTTCCTTTTGATTTAATGTTTGTGAAGGTGCTTGCTTTTGATTATTTGTGTTTATAAATTTTTTCATACACTGTACATTAAGATCAAGGTTAGAAAATTACTAAGTATTTCAATAGTCATCATTGAATAAAATGATTTGCCATTGAAATATTTGGTTTGATATATAAGCCTTAAACAGAATTAGGTACTTTGCAAAAAAATTAAGAAAAGAAATAAATTGTTTCATATTTTTTTATAGGTTTGGATTATTGAAGTTGGATTAATCAGTGGAGATAAGAGGAAGAAATTAAAATCTCTGATGATGTCAAATGGCTACAGGGAGCCTGAAGTTATTAGCAAGGGAAATGACCACTTATATATCCATACTTCTGTACCTTGGAGCAAATAAAATTTTATTTTAAAATACTGACCATACTGGTATAAATATTATGCAAACCTAAACCGAAATACCTTAACAGTTTACCAATCAGCAGCACGCAAAATTTTACGATACCTTAAGTCAATGTAAGCTTTTATTACTATCCGTATTCGGAAAACAAATGCAATCCGCGGAATCTAATGTGTGTTTCAACAAATTATACGTGGCAAATCTACTATTACTACTGCAGTTTATAGCTTTCCGAAGGCAGTCAAAGAAGCCGACCTGGTTTATGAATTCGGAGTCTGAGTTCGTGCGTTTTTTGAAATTTATCAGTCAATTGGTATTATACGAAGATCCAATTGCTCACAACATTTTGTAAAATCAGTATTCGGTCATGCTTATTCGTTGTCCACTATAAACGTATTTAGGTAATTTTAATAGGCAGAAAGTTTACCTGAATTATCTTCATTCTGCTATAAAAGGCTTAAGGTTGCAGTCCTACTATGATACTACTACATGTCATATATAGGAAGGTATTCAACAGTATTTCTACGGTAGAAGGAGTCAGAATGTACACAAGGAAAGACCACAGAAAATAATCCATTATGTTTCAAGGTTGACCTGTTAGTCTTCCGATGGTCGGTCTTTTTAATTGTTAATTAGCGTTGCTACACAGTCTTAAAAATATGGCTAAGCACCAATAAATATTTTGAGCCTGATATGTAAGTATAGTAAATATACTACAAGCTATGTCAAGTCATTACAATAAGCCCTTAAATCTCATAAATTGGTCATTAACGATAATGTCACAGTATGTTCATAACTTTACTGGTCAGTGTTGTACAGATATGAAGGGATTATTTCCATATCGTCAAATACTTTGTTCCTTCATTTCTACAGGAATAATAGGAATAGTAGTACCAGTAAAGGCTCTAGTACACATAAAAATGAGGTGTGGGGGGATAATTTACGGCCGGGAATTTATTACGTCACAGTTCTTGTGACTTCACTTTGCCGAACAAATTCAATATGTGTGGTATTAATTTAGTGTACACTATGGTATTTTAGTTTTCAATGTATTGACTGAAACAGGGTATAAATATGTCCAAAATATGTCCACTTTACCAAATTTACGAAATCAGCAAAATTAAGCTTGAATGTGTATGCTCATCGCCAATATATGAGACATTGCAAATACATGTCATGAAAAATAAAAGGAAAACACTATGAGAAGTGGAGGCAGTTTGATTCTGAAGATAAAAACTTATTCAGGTATCCAAATTAAAAAATCTGCCTTTAATGTACCGGTGTCTATGGATATTTTCTCTATGAAAGACAGAAAGACATAAACCATTAACTACAGGACTGCAATTTTCAAACCAAGCAATATCTCAAATAACCGAGGAAATAAAACATTTATGTCCCGAAGGCGATGATGAATCGATATGTGGGGCAAAAGAAATCATTCATACCATTCAATATTTGCTTTTGATAAGATAAACCAGTAATTTCACATGATGCTAATTTTGTATTGTGTATTGTATTGTGTTGTATGTATTGTGGATTGCATTTGAAAGTCTGTACAACTAGTCACTATAGCTTTCTATTACTAATAAAAATAAAAATTATCTCGTGGTTATTTTGGCTTCAAGAAGTATATTCTTGTTTACTTGATTCACAAGTCCATCTTCCCTACCAGACAATATCAAGATATTTGGATATCTGTGATGATAAGAACATTTGAAAGACGGCATTTTCTTATAGTTTCTGTGATAATAATTATGAGTGTTGTGTTCTTATATCATGTTCCAGTTTTCAATCTGCCCACAGACCTAAAGACTGAAACTGAAACGAATTTAACGAATTGGTTAGATTCAACTGTGACAATTATAGAACCAGATGATCTTAAGCAACTTAACCAACGAGATATAAGATTGATTAATTATTTAAAAGCTCGACATTTAACACCCCCGTCAAAACTGCCATACAATTTGAATGGTACCTTTACGCAAAACCCAAAACCGGATTATGGATTCAATAATATTATGACAAAACTTGCCAATGGTTCTGAAGTAAGTCAATTTAACACTTTAGTATAGTAATAAAAAAATATGGAACATTTCTAAAACTTAATTATAATACTTTAGAAAGGATTTTTCGTGGAATGTGGAGGTTACGACGGAATTGCATCTCACAGTTTGTTTCTAGAACGGAACTTTGGTTGGACTGGTTTGCTTATTGAGTGCAACCCAGTTTTGATACCGGAAATCCGAAAAGTGCACAGAAAAGCATATACTGCTGATGTTTGCGTATCCGTAACTGAATATCCCTCAACGGTAAGATCAAAGTTTAGTTTTTGTAGAAAAGTTAACCGTTCCTAATAAAATCATAAATAAAGACCCGTCAAAAGTATAAGTATTTTAATTTTGCTGATTTTATACATTGTGATAGATAAATATAACATCAATGGACAAATGGCCAGCTTCCAGTTCAACCGGAACTGGAGATATATATCCTCACAGTATTAAATCAAACTTTACCCGTTTTGAGGTATCTGCTTTTCCAATTTACTCCATCATTGCTGCCACTGGAGTAACAGTAGTCGACTTTTTCACTTTAGACGTTCAGAGCATTGAATGGAGTGTCATGAAAAATTTTCCGTTTGATTTAATATTTGTCAAGGTATGTTTATAACCCTACAATGATTTTTTTGTTCGGGTAAGATGAAATATGAAATGTGAATTATGTCTATGTCAATCAGTGCAATAATTAGTCAACCTTTTCACTACCTATGTGTAAGTATTTTCAGGCTGATGTGATGAATTATTTTTACAGGTTTGGATTATTGAGGTAACATTACTGAATTCTCAAAAGCAGAGAAAATTGAAATCCTTGATGATATCAAAAGGCTACAGAAAACCCGAACTTATTGGCCAAGGAGTTGACCACTTATATATTCATAAATCAGTGCCTTGGTCTAAGTAACATAATTTTGTTACAATTTTAAGTCCTTTTTGCGAAAGAGGGAATTATGTTGAACTGCACTTTTGTAAAGTGCATAAAGTCCAATTGGCCAAAGATGCCTATCGAGCCCAAAATAATTACCTTGCAAATGAAAGTTACCACTGCGTTTATACTTTTCGAAGTTTTTATGGCGTTTTCTTCAATAATTTTTCTTTTGGATAATGTATTTCAACGTTGGCTTATAATATCAGATATTGTATATAATGTTAAAAGAAAATTATTAATCATAAAATATAGAGCTTCAGTTTCTCTACTCTCAGGGAGGATATTTTTCCTTATTGTTAACACCGATTAATTCTTTAGCGTTATATTTATATCCTTTTAAGAAACCAAAAATTAAATGATTTTCACATATCCCTTTAAGTTATAGAAATGGAGATTATAAAATATAGATGTGTAATTATTCATAACATCCACTGCTCATAGTTTGCCACTTTACTTTACTTTTACTGCGCCATAAACTTACTATAATTAAAATCTCATCAATACACGAATTCTACATTTTTTGAAATACTTTTATCTGTAATCAAATAATATTTTATTTGTACTTTGTTCAAGTACTCAATTATTCAATAAGCGAATTGTTTTTCTGTGTGTCAGAAGTTTGCTTTACAATTCTTCAAGCCAGGCAGTGAAACTTCACGCGCGTCAACAATTCAGCGTTATCAGTATATTCCACCACTTGAATTACAAAGGTACTGCTTTAGTGGAAATGACCAACAAATGTATCTGCGTTTTTATGCAAGACAAGTCAATAGGGCAGGGCGATCTATGAAAATACTGACGACATGATTCTGACGCGCAATACCTGTTGTATTTTGTAAGATGTTTAGAGTACGCAACTTATAAAAAAACAATTTTAGATTTAAAGAAAATACCTGAAAAGATTTTTCGATTATACATCATTTATTGTACATCATTTACAATTAATGTAATTCATATACGAATTATAAATTAATAGAGATGACTCATTTTGTCTTTGTACTCTCATTTAAGTGCGATGACATTATTTGAAAGCTTTCACTTAACGTCACTGTCTGTTCGCCATATAAAAGTTTTCCTTTGAAACGTAATCCATGTACAGCACGGCGTGCAAACCAATTGTCTGTTTATCATATAAAAGGAAATTAGGTATATTTGGTTATCTAGATGCGTGTTAATGTACTTAGTACTTCAAAAGCTCAACATGGTTATTTATAATTATGTGTGATGAGCTTGCTCGCTGGTTACATAGAGCATTATTGCACTCATATTATATTTATGTAGTACTGTAGTAATAAAGTTGACAAGGGATGTACTTTTGTTGATCATTGTGCCATTTCCTCTTAGCTCTTTTTTTATGACTCTTTACATTATCATTCGGTTTTGACAGTTCATATAATGTTACTATAGTGTATTGATTATTTAAGTCATTGCCATACCTCTAAAAATTAGAAAGGTAATAATTTTAGCCTTCTGCTAATTTTCAGAAAAAAGTTAAATCTGTACAATATTTTTAAATAGGCATAATTACAGCTGTTGGCAATTGGTTTACCTTCAATAATGACTAAGTGTTAGTTTGCTAAACTCAAATATAGTTAAATGTAAGCATATTTACACATCCTGTGCTAATTGTTAACTAATTTTGCCATACTGATTTCTAAAATGCATGATTTTTTCGTAGAAAGTTGCAGTCTTCCCAGTTAATTGCGCAACGTAAATCCCGAAAAACACATTTAGCATGCTTAAATACAATTACCCGTTTATTTTGAATTATCTGTCTTTACGTAGGCCGATAAATTCTCATGATTATATAGTTTGTTCAATTTTTTAGTATTTTTGAAATAAAAACGGCTTTAATATTTCTTCATATTACAATTTTAATGATATAATACTTTATAAGAAATATTTTATGACTTAGAAATTAGCTATGAAATGAGAATAAACGTTATTAATTAGGTTTTTAAAGTTAAATTTGCAGCAGAGACTCCTAAATTATGTCAAAATATTGTGCAGCATTATATATGAAAGACCCTTTACTCTCCGAAATAGCAATTATGTACAGCATAATTAACCTATTAGACTTCTAAAACTTAATGGTTATTTAATTTGAAATTAATGCTTCCATTAAATTTAATGTTACACTACACTAAAACAAAAGGGGGTTGGTCGCAACTCAAACCATGATCTGCTCACTATTATACGCCAACACTTTTTCCGAAGGCTTAAAATAACAGTTGAATGAGATTACCTTTCGAAGATCTGTTCTTGTAATTATATAATATGCTCATGCTGACGTTAATACTGCAGTTGTTTGCGCAAACTAGGTTGTAAAACCTTATCGACCTGGCTGATAACAAAACAGGATTGAAATGGTTAACTGGAAGTAGCAAGGACATTAAATGTCATTGGGAACAAACTACACAATCAAGCAACTTTTCCGAAGTTTCCTTTACTGATCTAAATAGAATCAATTGCACAACTCATTTTGGTTATCACACTCGATCACATCCTATCACTTATTGTGCAAATAGTACGAAAGCGGATAATCGTGAATACACATTATTTTCCAAAAATTGTAGTAAATCAGAAAATCATCGTTTTGGTAAGCCATTTCTATGTGCATTGTTTAATTTCTTGATTTCTAATATTTTTGTGAATATTAATTGAAAATGCATCAAAATGAACCCAATGAGTTCGCTTTTAAAACGTAGGCACAAATATTTATGACCAAAAATAAGTCAGAAATTGAAGGTTTAAGCAAATATAACTATTAATTACATTCTTACATGCAGTCATACTTACAAATTGAAACCACAAATAGAATAGATTCCATTGAAGTATCTCCAATAGTAATATAATAATTCAATAGTTTCCCTTAATTAAGAGTTTAATGTGTAATAATTTTAGCCTAATCTTTCATAATTCAATGAAGAACTTGTATATACGCATGCCATTCTTATCAATCGGACTATATTAATCTTATTCGTGAAGAAGTATCTTTGAGAATTTCCAGAGTTAAAATTTCGTAATTATTATATAGAAAGGAAAATAATAAGATCGACATGAAATCAATGATTTGAGAACCTATTGTGACCATAACCATCCTTTCTCAGATTCCTGGCTACTGAATTTGCCACAAATACGGCTTTCTTTATTGTCATTTTGAAAATATAAAAAGGGCTAAAAAATGAGACGTAGTTATTAATAGCTTTTTAATATTTAGGTAATGATTGTACATAGCTTATGAAAACTATATTGCATATTTAGGGTGAAATTCTAGACACAAGGATGAAAAGTATTCCCAAAGTTAAAATAAGCGATTTACAAATACTTGCAATGTACTTTTAAATGTTTTGTATGTGGTTATTGCAGAAGGATGAGTGCTAATAACGAGGCCCAGGATCAGTTTTCCGCTGGAAATGAAAAAGCGGTTCCACCTCCCTCATACGGATTTCAGGACCCAGGAGACTATCCTCGTCAAGAAGGCATGCCTCGGGGACCTCCACCGGCATACATCAGCTCAACCACTGTCATGTCACAACCCATGGGGCATGCAACAACCTTTCAATCAAGTATGTGTTTTTTCAAAACCATTACTTTTACTTTTACAAAATACTTTTACAAAATTGCAATATTCCGTTAAGATATGATAAAAATTAGAATTCTTTTTATATACTTATTTTCAAAAGTACTATAAGTAATTGAACCAAAAGGTTTGTTTAAGTCACCAATTCATAGTAATTGTGGCACCTAGTTTAAATAATTCTAATCCTCCATGAAATGTCAACGTCAGGCTCATAAAAAATCTTTTCTACAATAATGTGAAAAGAACATACAAAAAAATGATTATGCCAATATTTCCAACCTTCTTCAAATCTTCATTTAAAATGCATTTGATTCAACTATTTTCATTTCATTAAAAAATTGTCTTTGCAATTATTAAATGTAACGGTGAATTACAATGTGTAATATTTATTTTTGTTTTAGCGATGGTGATTCCAGTGGCACAATTCGGTCCAGACAGTACCCGATTGACTTGTCCACACTGTCGTGCAGATGTCTCAACTAAAGTCAATTACTCTGATGGAACAATGACTCATGTCATCGCTGCAATTCTCTGTATCGTTGGGTGAGCATCTTTATTTTTTCATGGTACTCAACTATCGAATTTGAGTAATTTCATTATAGTATTCTCGATTCCTTATATAACTTACTATATATTGCCATGTACTCTATTTCCAATAATTGCATTTTACCATATGTACCTGAATATATTTGTATAATCTGAAGATATGAATTTCGCATACTTTCCCATGTAACTGTCTTTCCTATACAAAAAGGGTATGCCTGGTTTCTAGCGCCCATTCCATAATCCACTCTAAAACATAGCAAATGGCTATTCACGCTATGACATTAGCGTTTGAACAGATGCACATCTACATTTGAATATTTTATTCAGATCATTGAAATTTTGATAAAGATATTTATCAGAGCATGATAAACCTATTAATCGAACAATTTTATCATGACTTGCGGCTTTATACTGTTTGTTACTTTTGAAGTATACCAATATAATCATTATAATCATTGGTAGTTATAGTCACTAGCAGTTCAGTAGCTATATATCCACAATCGTTTCTTCAAATAAGAAAAGCATAATTTATATTTCAGGTGCTGGCCGTGCTGTTTGATACCATATTGTGTGGACGGTTGTAAAAATGCCGAACATGTATGTCCCAACTGTAATAGGCACATTGGCATGTTCCGCCGTATGTGAATTGTGACTATACAATATGGATTTTCGGCAACCCAAGCAACGGTTTATGTACTCGCATTTTACAAGGAGGATAGGAAAGGTGAACAATCATGCTATAATTTTTACGACAAAAATGCTGTGTTAATGCAAATGTGTTTATTGTTTTCGTAATTAATAAGATTTTGGTTTTAGAAACTTAAAAATAAATTTTAAAAACTTAATATAAATATTTGCCATCTTTATCAAAATTGCCAAATCTTTAAATATTAGTGTTATTTATAATTTGTGATTACATTAGTAGATGCAAGAGAGATTTTGCGCCTCACAGAATGAACAAGATGTTTTTGTGTTTTGATCTTTAGTGCTTATATTTGTTATGAAATGTTAATAAATATTAATTGAATGGTACGAAAATTTCGTTAGTATATAGGATTACATGTAAATATATTATCTATCATGGTCAAACATGTTATACGATAATTACACACAGTACAAAACTTCCTTTTGGTTGTCTATTGCTGCCGTGTTAAGAAATTTGAACACTTTTACCAGCAAAAGTTCAATTAGCGTAAGGCATACGTAGAACATTATGAACCACAACGACTTGCCTTTGAGAATAAAATACCTTAAGAATGTATTCATTTTTTCCAGTATCATTTCGTAATTCTAGAAGAATAAAAAAGCTATAAAATATTTATTGACATAGTATTTTACAAAGTTAAGGTGATACCCATAATAAAATACAAAAACATTTCTATATAAAAATGCATTGCCAGGCAACTTATGGTTACTTAAGATTAAGGTTTAGAGAATGTGGTTAATTGGGGAGGATAAAATATTTTGACTGGGATATAAGATATCAGGTCCCTGGTAAAATCTTGAGTTGCTCCTAACTTGGGTATTGCCAAGAAGATGAGAACCTAAGAGTGTATCGAATTGGAGAAGGACATCGGCTATTTCTGTGGGTTGCGTATTAGAGATCGTTAACTCCCGAGAACTCGTAAAGTTGTTTCTTGATGCTTCTTGTCTGTGGCAGTCGATTTTCAAGGAACCAACAGCGATTTGCTTATGTGTATAGAAAGAGACGTCCATTGGGAAGCCGAGGAACTCTTGTGCTTCCACGCAGTTAGCCTCTCCAGCAAAGTCTTGTTCAGGGAAGAGGTCCCAGTGCCTTCTCCCTGTGAAGGCCACAGAGGCGACCTCGAAGGAAGAGTTACTCATTTGGAAGTCCGAGGGCGGGTCAGCCACGTGAAACTCAGTTCCCCGAAAATTCGGTTGACTGTATAGACTGAGGGAAGGGCTGTCGACGTCGCTACCCGATACCCGTCGGATAGACAAATAAATCGCAGTCTGGTTCCTAATGTTCCAAGTGCTGCATAGTTCCCCAAGGTTGGCACTGTTCCATCCGTCAAAAGTCGCTTCTCCATTTATCAAACCCGATATCATCCAGCTAAAAGTCAAAATCAATATTTATTAAGTTGCTGAAGAAGTGCAGTGGTTTAACTTCATTTCTGTACAAATAGCTTAAAAGTGTTTCAAATGCAACATGACCATGACCATGGAATATTTATTCCAAGAAAAATTTATTTGTGAAAATATTTGGATCTCCGTCCGGTTTTTAATATCGTAATATACCAAATCACAAAAGAAACGTAATTTACCAAGTAAGAAAATTAGATGACACATCATTTAATTAATGATCGTACTGATAAATTTACAATTTGTGTAAATTATATGACCTATTGTATGGATATATAAGAGAAGAAGTTGAACAGCAATTTTTTGAACCTTTGCAATATTTTAATGCGAATTATTTGCATTTCGAATAACGCTACTGCAGTTGCTTAGATTGAAAATGTGACTTACACTCCTCTACTGACGCAGACAGATTTGGCAATTTTTCCGATGACTGAGTTCGATTGTATATCAGATTCGCTTTCATAAAATGTTTCACTTGAACCGGTATAATTACTATTGGTGTAAAATGTGAGCTCTTGCCTTCGAACAGCTAAAACGCTCAAAAATATAAACTGTGTGACGAAAATAATGCTTTCAAAACCTATTCTCTTCATTGTGTACTTGCAAATCGATATTCCTGGTTTATTTCCGTAAACTTCTGTTAGTGTTATTACTCAGAGAAAATCTTAGTCTGAGTGCACCTATTACTTTTCTTGTTCTTTGTTGATTATCATTAAGTTTCTTAGGCACCAGAGTTGGTTCGAAAGTGAATACCACTTTTTGTTAGTTCAGCTAAAGTTTTGATTCAATAATCTTCTTAAGTGAATTTTTGTAGCACTTTGTTTGATTTAAATCAAATTGTGTATTACTATATTGAAGACTGTGAGAGATGCATCAAAACTGGTCATTTATATAGCAAATTTTGCTCGTCCCCTTCAACACTTGTAAATAATTTGATAAGTCGAGTAAATTAAAATTTGATCGCATTTGTGTAATAGACGCAATATCTACTTATCCAAACTTAATCGAACGTAAATGTTAACGATCTTTGGTGCATCGCATTATCATCTTTCTTTTCACAACAAAACTCTCAATACTAATATTATTGTTATTGATTGGTAATTTCCGGTTGTTTCATTTGAAACACAAATGACTAAAGTAAAGGGCAACGATTTATTGCTTATCTTATCAAATCATTCTGTAAAAAGGACTTGATACATTATTTTGCCACACGAAAGCTGGAGAAGGCGAATACCCATTTCATGTAAAGCCAATGACTATATATAAGGACGGAGAATGCAATGTTTCTAAATAGAAACAAAGCTATAATAATAAGCAGTGAACAACAAATAAAAAATCAAACATCTTTGCGCTGACCCAGATTAGGTTTTTTAGTGGTTACTCCCCACAAGGTAAAGTGGGGAAAACAATGAATGAGGACAAAGTGGGAAATGTCAAAAACCAATTCCTGGAATGTTGATTTTCCCAAGATATTTTCCCATTATTTATCAATTCTCTTAGTATTTTCAAATATTTTCCAGACATTTGCTACCTTCCTGACACAGCATTTCACGCTTCCAGGAAAAATGGGCGGTAATTGACTTTTGTAATGCTTTCATTAAAATTTTCCAATTAATGCAATGATTACCTATACATATACATTTGCACAAAATATTTATCTGATGTACACAACTATTCAATGTCAAGTTTAGATTCCTCTCCAACAAGCAGAAAATTAGCGGGTCAAAATAATTCAAGAGCGAACTACGTAAAAGCAAAGAGTTATATATGCATAATGCATCAAAAGATAAACATCATTACAAGTAGTTATTAAAAAACAAATACTTAATAGTATAACATTGATTTTAGTCTGGTGATTACCGTGCCCCGTCATAATTCAATCCACATGATCTACATTGGCGACGTTGTCACAATGGTATATTGATAAGAGCGAACGTTGACATCAAAACAGTTTTCGAATTGATTTGTTGATTTTATTGAATTATTATTGGTCAATACGTACAGTCAAAAGGAATAATGTTTGCTGTAGTAAAGTATACTTATATGAACGTACGTGCTACGTTTCAGAATGATTTAGGGAACCTTATAAAAGATAATGCTGTATTTTTGGTATTTTTTATATATGTATTAACCATCGTCGGTTGTAATTGTAAGTAACATATCACTGGACCCCTGGCCTAATATTGTCCTGCGTATAAAATATAAGAATGCGATTCCAAGCTTGGACAGCTTTATGAAAACTGGCCATATGGAAATAAAGGTAAATAAGTAGTGGTTTATATGATCCTCTAATAAAATAATATTATTATTTCTTATTTCATTTAAAAAAATAATTATGCCTTCAATCCTAGTTTCATTAAGTTGGCATGAATAGTATGAAATGTTTTAATATCCTTGTAGACTTCAATTCATAATGCATCCACAAAATAAATGTTTACGTAAACCGTTCCCCTTAATCCGGATTCATAACATAACTGAAGTCTAATGGGACTAAAATCTGAGTACACAAGAATTAAAAGTTTTGAGTACCAATCTACAAAGTCCACTTTTGCAGCACATGCTTTTCCACATCAGTAGATTTAGTACAAAATTATTTTCTTAGGATTGCGGAAAGTCAAGTCAGAGTTAATTTCATTTAATTACTGAAGGCTGTCAAAGCCAAGAAATAATTGTAATGGCGGCACAGGTTTCATCTTCATCTGAATCCGATTCTGATTCTGTGTCCTCGAAAGAGGAGGAAGAAGTTATTATTCCGAATTGGTACTCTTGTGTTGCTTGCCTCAATACTGTAACACCAGATTCTGTGAAAAGGCTTCCGTGTTTTCACCTCCTCTGCGGTTCACCGAGCGAGTGTTTTGAAAAGTTGTGTGACACCACCACTGATGAGAACAGAATTATTTTCAACGCTCCTTCGTCAGGGTTTCGTCAGTACAGTCAAATCCGACGAAATGTATGTAGGAAATCGCAAAGAAGAAGTTGCTTTACCTATAAAGTCAAGACAATTGTTGGTTGGTTATTCAAATTAAAATCTTATATTTCATACAATAATCGGGTGTTTTGAAGTTTTTTCCGATTGTTTTGAATGTCGTTATTCTTTAAATTATAAAAGGAATTTATATATAATTTTCTAATATTTTTTATTTAATGAATAGAATGTCCTTGTTGCAAGCTAGTTTACGAAGAAGATGATGTTGAAGATGGAGATGAAGAAGGAAGCGTTGTTAAAATTGTCACGAAAGTACACCAAATAAATTGTGGGTGTGGTCAGCTGGCCGACTTTCATTGTGACGAATGCAAAACTAAATTCTGCAACAGGTGCTACAAGGTAAACTTCTGTCTTTGCACAGCCATAGGAAATAAATGCTATTGAATGAATACCTAATGGAATTCCATTCATTCCATCCAAATTCTTTTATATGTCGTACAGTTGGCCTGTACTGGTCGTTGTTGTGTACCAATATTTTGCAAAAAGTCATGATAGGGTGGGAACACCCTGTTGCCCTTATGGGAAATTACGGTTACACAAAAGTAACCAGCCAGGTAGGTCAGCTATACAACAAATAAAAGAATGAAATCTTTTAACATATCATGTTTATTCATGGAATCCCGCCTGATATTCTTTCTAATTAAACTTACAGCATCACCAAGCAATCCATGATTTCAAAGCAAATCATTTCGGCCACAAAATAGGAGAAGAGGTGTTCAAGTGCTTTGAATGTGAAACAGGGGAAGGAAAGTTTGTCATACATACAGAAAACTTCAAAATTTACTGTGAGAAATGTAACGCCAGTAGGGGTGTCATTAAGTATGAAGATGCAGTGACCTGGAAAGATTACGTTACACTCATTACCGGCAAGTATCATGAGTATATCCAGACACTAAAGTAAGATACCAACCCAAAATTGATATTTATTATATAGTATTTATTACATATAATCAAACTAGCTACAATGTTAAGCTATAAACTTATTTTTGACAGCAAAATGGAAGTGGATGCTACTAAGCTTGTCGAAAATATGACAAACAATGGCTCTAAAATTCAAGCCGCGAAGAGCAAAGCTATGACTTCACTGAAAGACTTTCCGTAAGATAACTACGTTACGTTTGTTTTAAAAATGTGATCGATGTTTTGAAATGGCTATTTTAAAGTAGATGGTAGAATAGAATGTATTTACATATAGCTGTGCATTGTGCAATAGTTTGCATTGATTATGTAAACCTTCGAGAGTGATACTTAATTAACATTGAATATTTGTATATTATCCCCGCTTTATACATTTACATTCTATAATAGGACAAAATGAGCTTACAAAAGTTGGATATGTTAAAGATTGTCCTCTATAATGGGCCATATGCCATATGCATAAAAAAGAGAAACGCTTTCCCCCGGGGGAAAGGTGCTGACATAGGACTATGGGTCACCAAGGGTTACACCACCTTTTCCCCGGGGAAAAGCATTTCTCTTTTTTTATGCATTTGGCCCAATAGGACTAATACCCGTAATACGTTAATTTCTAATATTATTTTTCTACAATGAAAAATAAAATCCCAACGGCAAAATAAAGGTCGCACTCCACTTATCTGTATTGAAAAGGACTCTGTACTTGAACATCAAAAGTCATTTAAAAAGAAGTGGGTTACATTCTCAAATGATCAATATTACGATAAAATACGAAATAATATACCTAGTCGCGTTGGTAGAATTCCTCAGACTAGGATATTATTCTGTACTTGTATGACTAAATGCGTTCGTCTATAAATAATCTACCACGTCGGAATAGTGCACTTTCATTATACGATTTTTCAGTAGTAGAAATAGATATGACAGACAAGTGCAAAAGATCTCTTTTATTAAGAAAATTAGTTCCATTTATTGTTACCATATCACTCTGGTTTATCGAATTAACTTCCGTTTGTGTGACACATAAGAAAAATTCTTGTTGGGAAAATGTTCATTTCTAACGTTAACAGGGTGAATGAATTGTATTTAATGTTGATTTCAGGCAGGACCTCAAAAAGGATATTGAGGCAACAATCGAGCGTTATAATCGCAAACTGAAGACTGATATCAAAAATGGTCGTCAAATGATTTCCAGAACTGGGCAACTGAATTCATTTTTCAAATCCTTGATGAAGTACCCTTGCGAAATTGGAATTGTCAAGTTCCACAACTTCAAGTTTGTCTCAAATACTAAATTTTTATTACGCGAATGAATAAAATTAATATCGTACCGTACGATCAATATTATTATCGATATGTTTTTTAACAATTTTTATGTATTTTCCCATGATAGTAGGTACCAAACAATTGCGGACAGTTTGATTGATGAGAATTCAATGCAACTTGCCAAATTGCGGAAGAGAATTTCATCAGAAATTGAATTTAAGAAAATGGAAAGAAGTGGTGGGACTCCATCTGAGCCTGTCTGCAAAAAAGAAAAACTGGACAAATAAGGCGTATATAGCTAAAGTAAAGTGCAGGCAGATTTAACTTTTAATTATTTTATTTATATATACCGTAAATGACGGAATAGTTCCAGGGGGAATTATTGTTTCAAGTGATTTTTTTTCTGCGCAAAGTGCTAAAATAAGGTTGCATGCGACTTTATTTCGCCGTTGAGGCATTATTATTTCAATGCAGGAATAATTTATTAGAAATGGAAGAAAAATGATAATTGTAAAATGCAAATTGGTAAAATTTAAAGTATTTGTCAGTAAGCAGTAAGCGTTACAGCCAATCTCAGATTATCTTGTCCTTTTATTAGCACCATTTACGTGTTGTCTTGTATAATTTGTTTATCGAGTTAATATGACTTACAATATCCATATATACTACGTCACAAGTACATGTAAATGCCTACCTATACCAAACAATGTGCAGACGTAAAAATTGAGATGGGACACTATTTCGCCCTATGGGACTCTATTCTTCGAAGCGTCCATTCAGTCGTAAATAACGAAATAATGTCCCAGGATGGGGAACTATACCGACGTGGTGAACTATTCCGTCATTTACGGTATTTATACATTATTTTATACTTAAAGTTTAGTAAAGCTATATGATTGACAATTAATAGGACGATTAATAGCTATATGATTGACGAAATAGGCAATTGTGAGTGTTTTATATTTCTCCCAATGAAGCATTTTGTACCCCACCTAATTCCTTATCCTAATTTTTTAATTTTAGTGCAAAGTTTTTGTTTTATGAGATGTCCTGTCACAACCAAATGTATACCTGATAATCTGTGAAAGGTCAAATTTGATATTCGATCAATCTCTGCAGAATTAGGTATGGTCTTGCCAATATAAGGTTTTAGCAGAAGCATTTACCTAAGGTCATGGTGACCAATTCCTAAGTTTTGAATGAGTTTAAAATGAGATTTTAAACATTGACACCCAACATTTGTTTTGAACAAGACTGTATATGTACATTCAGATTATGATTGTAGTAAAATGCAATTTTTTTATCATGTACCTATAATGTTGTCAGAAATTATTTTCATATTTCTAATGTTTGTAGCTTTTCGTAATGATAAGAACAAACCGCTAGAACAATATAAATGTAATGTGTATAAAGTTTATAAATAAATAGCTTTTTACACAAATTGCCGGCTTAATTTTAGAAGTCCTTTAAAAGAAATTACGTTAAAATTTATTTACGTTAACATAAAAATGATTGTCTTAAGCTGATTGCTATGAAAACATATGTATAACTTTATAACCGTAATAGTATGAAAAATCTTACTCTTATTAATTTTTTACATCCTGCATCATTACCAGGCTTCTATATTTTTGCTATTAATGTGGTTCTATATTTTATTATTAGTATCTAACCATAGTATCAGCGCCAGTCCTATTGAAAGTATTTGAAACAACCTGAATGCATATTTTGGAATGACAATCAAAAATTTAGGTCGCTCATAATATAGTTTGAGGAATCCAATGAGCCAAGCCTAAGATGTGGCGTAAATAAAAGTTTTAGAAGTATTTATGATTTACCATTTAGAAATTCAAGTACATTGACTTTCTACATTACCAATATCAAGTATTCAAGTGTATCGTGTACCAAACTTACATATTTTCACATATTCTGGCATGCATGGCAAAGTTGAATGGATAAGGTCAAGATTTCTGTATGTGCCTATGTGCTATTCATCTACTAAGAACTTTGTAATAGTAAAGAATTGGTACAATTATATTTAGAGTCTTCTCAATGTACTGAATGTTATATAAGTGTAGATAAAGATGTCAATTTGCCAAAGTGAAAAATTAAAGTACTTTTGTGATGCCTCCTAATAACAGAAAGCCAAATATATACTACTTCATAATGTTGACGTAACAGGAATTAATATTACGCGTTACAAGATCAAGCTGAAGCGGATTTGTATACTGAGCGTTCTTACATAACACTGGACCTTCTTGATATGCAATTTACTTTACGTAAGACAAAATTATTGTCTTACTACAATGTATAAATGCCGTACTTTATTTTGCAGACAAATTTCGCTTGTTTTCATATTCATTAAAGTCTACTTATGATAACCTCACGATTGCTTACTTAATGCTTAATATTACTTGTATTATATAAGGATATTCAAAAGAAAATGAAATTAAAAGAATATAAACGCCTCTGAGACATAAAGCACACAAATAAAATAGTTCCTTAAAATTGCTGATGGTAACTCAAATCGTCTGTCAATGTCAACCCATTTTGAAAGAAAATATTGGAGGCAAATCGTTGTATCAAACGTAAAATAATATACTATAGTATAATCTACGTCAGGTATTTCGTTTACCTTAGAGATACATCTGGTGAACCCAAATCAGCTTAAGAATTTTTGTTCATCGAAACTTTTGAAAGTAAATACAAAATAGTTTGCTTAGAAACATCTTCTACATTACAAAAAGATTTTCATTAGGTTGAAGTTGAAACACAGTTTCGTTTTTACATTTGTTACATCTAACCAGTGTAACCGGTAATTAATTTCCAAAATTATCTTGTAATGTAATAATATATTGTCATTGAATGTTGGAAAGTAATAATTCCGCTATATTTGCTAAAACTGAAAATTTGCAAGATTTACTTAAATTAATTTGTGTGGTTATGCGTCCACTGTCACCCCAATGCCACTTACAGAAATTAAATCTATGTATAAGCTGCTTCCAGTGTCAATAATACTTGTTATACACATATGCTGAGTATTCATGAATACCCTAATACTGTAGTTCATAAAAATTATCAATCATTGAAATAAAACTTTATGATACTGTCCTTTGTACTATATAAAATAATATACCTATTTATTTACAAGTTCTTATATATTTATCCTAAGCAGACAGCATCGGCTCTGTCAAAGGCTTATAAATATCTAAGAAAGAGCATGCAATATGACATGACATAAATGTCTCAGCTATTCATTTTTATCTTCATTCATAGATCAGCCTCTGTCGGTCACCGATGCTTCTCTTATTGGTGTTAAAGTAAATCTTCAAGACTTTTGGAGAACTGTTTCCTAGATGAAAGTACAAGTTTATTGGGGGACTGTGAAAACTATTCTTACTTAAGGTATCGAAATTTTGACTTTTTATAAAATATATTTTTACATATCAGTGTTACAGGGAAACATAAAATTTTCTACCTATCTGCACATTGTTAGTGTTAGGAACAAATTTTTCAACAGGTAGCAACAGTTGTGCTATAATAACTAACTTATAAAATTAACAAAAGGTTAAGTGGATGTGGTCTTGTTTTACCACGGTACACATTATGTGTAACAACAAAAATACATTGTGAGTTTGTGAGAAGGATTGCTCTTAATAATGACAAACACAACGACAGACAGATGCAAACATGCATTGCTAACTAAGATTGCTACTTCCAATATTTAATATTGATATTTATGTCTGCCTCTAGGCAAACTTATATTGTTGTGAGTGTATCTGTAGATGCAGTGAAACGGGTGGAGTCGCTTCCAGAATAGAAACTAGTTTTCTTATACAAACATTACTTGAACTCGTGCAGTAAAGAAATGAGAGTGCTATGTATTTCTTGTTCTTTGATCTCAAACTCATTGACCTTGATAGTCAAATACCGGGAACTGCTTTAAATTTAATTAAATAATATATATTTTCTAAGTAATTACTATTATAATGATTGAAAACCATTTCAAGGTCAGTCGGAACTGAATTATCTATTTGCCTTCGTAAAATGTCAATTCAATTAAGCTTTTTAACACAACTTATATAATTTCAGGTTGAATAAGTTAGTAATGGAATTAAAAGCAGTCGAAACAGCAGGCGATAAAGACAGACCAACAAGTGCCAATCTGGAGCTCAATGTCAAAAATCCACTGCAACTCAGTCCGGTATATAATTATCAATACTAATTATAATATGTGCATGAATTGGTTAATATTAGTAAATATGTAAGATAAATTACAGTACACGTGTATTAACAATATTTATATACAATACTTCTTAGGTTATCCGGTGCATTTATGAGTTTCTCAGAGCTAAAGACATCAAAGACTGTCGTTTTGTTTCCAAAGAATGGAGTTCAGCAGCCCAATCAATTCTTCGGACTCGTTCGAAAATATTGTTTTCCAAAAACGAAGAGGGCATAGGAAAAAATAATATTCCAGAAGGATTTTTTAATGTTTTTTCTGAAACATTGGCTAACATGCCATTTACAGCATTCAAGGTGTCAGGTTGCGAAAACTGTCCGTGGACCGTTACTGAACTAAGTAAATTATTTGAACATGAACAAAGTACCATTCATGAACTGGAGTTGGAAGGAATATATTTGGCGAATGAAAACAAGGAAATCTTCAGAAACTTCAATATCACTCCTTGGTTATCAAAACCAGTGACCCTTACATTTAATGCTCAACTTCTAACGAAATTATCAGTTAGTTGTGTTGGTGGTTATCAGGATCCAACATGTTTGACTGTCTCTGGAGATTGTCTACTTAATATCCAGGATATCTCATTGGAATACTGCGAAGTCATTATCCGCGAAGGAATTTCCATCGCTCCTGTGAAACTAACTTTACGTAGTGTAAGATTTTGCAAAAATGATGACTTCTTATCTGAATTTCGAATTAGCGAGTTCTTTGACTTTTCTAAAGCCAGAGAAGTAGAATTACATTGCGGGGATTGGGAAGTTGACGAAGATCCGTTCCGAAGTACCATTATTTTGGATTTGAATGCAAATGGAAAAGTTACATTGGATAAGCTTACGTTAAGTAATATCGACACAATCAACTGGACCACATCCGAATGGACTGTCAACAAATTATATTTGGAAGCTGTAAAGCTTTTTGAGAAACCAGGACTGCAATTTAGGGAACTCGATTTTAATTACGATTTAATTGATTTGTCTTCCTTACCAAAGTCTATAGAAAATCTTTTTGTCCGTAATATTGGAAACACCACTGGAATATTTTGCACTAGTCAAGTCGCTATCTTTGAAAATCTCAGAGTTTTAAGACTGCATTTTGGTGACGGGGATTCTACAGTTATTTCATATTTCAGTGAATGCCCTAAATTGGTGGACATACATTTAGATAACGGTTACAACAGTTTAAAACGAGAACAACTAAAAATCAATTTCAACTGGATTCCGAAAAGTGTCAAAAAACTCAAACTCAATAATATTACTGTCATTTCGGAAAAGGCACATCAAGATTTAATGCTACAGAAACTGATTATGCTAGATTGTCCTTACAGTGAAGCCAAAAAAGTCTGCATGATTAATGTTAACGTTAACGAATTAGTCTTACTGTGCCCTAGAGAGTCAAATAAGCATGAAAATTTTATTGACATATTAGAATATGAAAGTTCGCACCATTGCGTGAAACATATCTTTGCTGGACCATTTTATTGGACGAGTAAACAATCTTCCGGGGAAAGTCGCTTGGCACATTACGTTGATAAAATTTCTGTTTGTTATCAGTTTCAAAATCAGAAGGGAAAAGCAATAACACAAAGAGATTTGGAACAATTGGCTGAAATTTAATATAATATTTATAGTTATACTATGAATTTTCTAAAGATAGCTTTTTGTCTATATAAATATGAATGAAATGTTCGCAGCTGCCAGGAAAAAATGTACAATTATTAACATATTTTGAATGAAATTTCGACTTTCAAAGTGAACCACAAAACCATTTTAGTATAGTATAATATAGATAGTCTGATTGTTATACTCATTACTGCAATTTTAACCCAATATTTCATTCTTACTTTGCACTTTGCAGATAGTTTTGCCTTATTATTTGGCAGTCAAAGATTTTAAGGATTTTGCACTGCCATGTTATTTCTATATTTTTTCATTGGGGAACACAATTTAGTATATTTTAGAAATTTCAATATTATATCCATGTTGATAAAGACTAATTCACAAGAATACAACAACTGCAACCCAGGAACTGATATTTTACATGTGAAATTTATTGAATTACTGAAATTAAATGTTACTATTAATTTTCAAGTTTTACCAAAGTGGGGATTAATGTATGTCAAACTTGTATTAAAGAATTTGTAAATAACGCGAAACAAAGCAGTAAATAATAAGAATTAATTTAATTATTCAAATAGTTTCACCCGGAAATATGCTGTTTAGAATTTATGTGCAAATACACTTTCAAAGTAATGTATACATTGTGTATTTCATTATTATGTTGTATACCTTAATAACCATATGGCAACAATGTGAAATTATATCGAAGTGTAGAATTATTTTACCTTGTACCTAGAAAAAATTTATTAGTTAAACTAAATAAATAATCAATTCGTGATCACCATTTAGTCATCGATTGGGATAAGTATATATTATAACATCGTCGGCATTTCTGCTGCAAAAACTCCTCTCTTACAGATTTACGGAATATGCATCTCAAAGTTTTAATTATTTTTAACTTAGATGTGCCTATGTACTTAGAAAATATGTCACACGTCAAAAGGAGGGTAGATTTATTTCGGTATCCGCCCGTGGGGAATTTATTCCTCTAACATATATTTTGGACGTAATTAAAATTTAATAGTTCCTCAAAGTGCGCAATTTTTACCAAATGGGAAATTAGCTCATAGTTTACGGCAAATTACAGAATATAACTAAATGAACACTTTTTAAATTTTCTGATGGTATCCGGTCTTACAGGCCAAAGTCAAAATGAAAAGGTAGGTCTTAGGTAAAAAAAACGCCCAGGTCAAACGACAATTTAGGTCAATTTTATTAATCCGAAATCACAATAAAATAATACATTAAGATTAGATAATTGTATTGGTAATTGCCAGTAAATCAGTAAGAAATATCCGTAATTAATGGTTCATGTTCATGTTCATGCATGTTCATTGAAGTGTTCATGCTTAAGGTGAGAGAGAAAAGTCCTTATTGAAGGATGTGGCTTGTCAATTCTGTAGTTTAATCCATTGTGCCATCCTTCGATTTCATGACGGATGGCATTGACAACATAGCAGGACCACTGAATTTCTGGTGCACCTCTTTAAAGATGTCAGCAGTTCTTTTGCAAGGGTCACTCGACGCCAGCTCCTTTGCAAATCGCATTGCCTGTTTAGTTTGCACACTAAACAACGGATATCGCAATGGAATATTTACAAATATACATACAAATATTTAGATGCACATAATATTGTATTGTAAAACTTACGCAAGGTTGATGAGTATGTGCACTTCGACGCTTTGTAATTGCCCCATTAGTCAGGTTTTCTATCAGTGTAGCACCACAAGCCTCAATATCCCTTGAATTGCATCGCCAATACCGCTTCGTTTTTACAATTGACTTTTTGAAGTAAGTGAATCCATCACTATATTTACTGCCTACGACACTGACACCAGTAACCGACATGACAAAGTGATTTTGAGAACTAAACCACAAACAGTGAGCACTTCTCTTTCTGTGCGGAACTTCTACCTGGGCGATATCACCATGCATATGTTACAGATAGTATACAATATTGGGGAGTATAGGATATTATCTAGAAAGTATTATATTATCCAAATGAGTTTTAGCCAATATGTAATTTATATAGATAGTATTCAATATTATCTAGATAACATACAACAACACTGGATAATATCCTATATTAATATGGTATGTTATCCAAAACCTTCAAATACACTCCTTTAAAGTCAAAATTCATCCATATTTAACGTCACTATTGTACATCCAAGAATTTAGGACATCTCTATAATGAATATTGTCTTATAAATCAGTGAAACTTTAAAGAAATATGTCAAAATTTGTTTATATAAAATTAGAAAAATTTGACTTAAATTACGAAGTGAAATTTTAAGAGTAAAACAATCAAATTTACAATATATTCTCTGGAAACCGTTCCTTGATTAC
The DNA here is from genome assembly GCA_020352615.2 of Yoshiicerus persimilis. Taxonomy (NCBI): domain Eukaryota; kingdom Metazoa; phylum Arthropoda; class Collembola; order Entomobryomorpha; family Tomoceridae; genus Yoshiicerus; species Yoshiicerus persimilis. The sequence continues at coordinate 68,796,499 of CM036940.2, read as the reverse complement.
CAAATATTCAAATTCAAGTCAAATTCTTCTAAATGTAAGAATCTGAGAAAGATGTACATTAAATTCTGCAAACTGGTATTATATGTTACTATTGCGATACCATGTTACCAATTCTATTTAATTTTAAAAATATGGCTGAGACTGGATGAAATTTCCGGGTCTTCCAACCTGTGCAACTCTTTAGATTCCAGTTTCTGAAAAGAGAACGTTTTTGCATGCAGTATTCAAACTGAAAATTTCACCTCAATTAATTTTATGCAAGGTTATTTGAATTTACTTTTTAGTGGCTAAATAGGGTATCGACATGTCATTGAAAATGTGATAATTTTAATTAAAGATCGGCCTTCAGCGAATATTTTGTAAATTTGATTGTTTTACTCTTAAAACTCGCACTTCGTAATTTAAGTCAAATTTTTCTAATTTTATATAAACAAATTTTGACATTTCTTTAAAGTTTCACTGATTTATAAAACAATATTCATTATAGAGATGTCCTAAATTCTTGGATGTACAATAGTGACGTTAAATATGGATGAATTTTGACTTTGAGGAGTGTATTTGAAGGTTTTGGATAATATACCATATTAATATAGGATATTATCCAGTGTTATATGTTATCTAGATAATATTGAATACTATCTATATAAATTACATATTGGCTAAAAATCATTTGGATAATATAATACTATCTAGATAATATCCTATACTCCCCAATATTGTATACTATCTGTAACACATAGATGCATATTAGAATTAGAATATCATTACCATCTATGCATTCGTCAGTTGTATGCTACTTTGCAATGAGATAATGAACAGTGTACAGGCATGCACTGCACACATGCACGTAATGCACTGCACGAAATGCATAGTGCACGCATAAAATGGGTAGTGCACAGTGCACAAAATGCATGAAATGCACGAAATTAAAGGCAGGATTTATACTCCCATTCAGATACTTGTTATTCGTGTAAATTGTTTCAATATCTATGCATGATCTATACAAACGACCACATTTGGAGTTTATTTTATCATAATTTTTTATCCATTACTTAAAAAGTGCATTATTATCGATATTGACAATACTAAATGACAAATGCAAGTCGTATTTGCCAATTAATAAAAGAATGTGTATATCAAATGATCAAAAGCAGTTGAAAACAGTTAGTTAAATTTGTTAACTCTACTTTTATGACGAAGGAAAGTATTTCAGGACACTCTTTGGTTGATTACTTTTAGAGGATGCCAGGTTTTTTCGCATTGCACATGAGAATGTTGCAGAAAGCATAGTTATCACTTTAAATTGACTGGAAGATAGTGAAAATAATGTTATATAGTGTAAATCTTTTGTTTTATATCAGTTGAAATTGCATTTTCAGGGTTTTCTACAATAGCGGAACACTAAAATCTGGTATATTCCCATTTTCATGCATTTTGTGCATTTTGTGCAATTCGTGCATTTCATGCATTTCATGCAGTGCACATGCACGAATACAATTTCGTGCGCACGAATTAGAACACTGATAATGAATCATATACAAATAAGAATTCCAATGTAGACAGTGAGTCTATACATACAGGAACATGAGTATAATCTTTGACCTACTGTGCCTTGACCTGGAATGTACATGACCTATAAGACCATTTTTTTGACCGAAAGTGCCTTGAACTATAAGACATGTAATCTTTCTGACCATTACATTTGAAAATTTCATTCATTTTGAATGTTAAAAGTTCATGCCATGAAAACAAGATTAAAATTCACCCACCTTATGTTTTTAAGGATATGGCAATGGCAGATGTATAAGTATTGATATGTTAGCACGGCTGAACTCATTGTCGCTAAAAATCCCAGATTTCCCACAAATAGAATAACTATAATATGCTTGGCAAATGAAAAAAAGTAACAATTTTGCTTGGGAATAAAAATATTAGCCGGAAGTACTGCCAATTCTGTCTTTTGAGTGTAGACTAGACATAAAATTAATGGAAACAGGTGGATTCCAAGTGCAAATGATTTTGAAAGCAGTATTAGATGAGCAAGTGCTTTTCTAAGTTTTCTATTGTATGCTGTAATTTAAAATCAAACATAATATGATCAACATTAAGGTCTATATTTTCATGAACATAGCCCCTGCTGTGGTATGAAAACTGGATGAATGTAAAAGAGAAATTATTTTCCAGAAAATTGTAATCCGTATTTGTCTTATAGTATTTAGAAGATATACTAATTTGAGCTGATTTGATAATGGTAACTCGTATTACCATCATAATTTACAGGACTGTATACCCAATAAGGTTAAGTATTTCCTATCCATGAAAGTGCATTCTAATAATAATAATGGCAATGGCAAAAAAACTTCAAAGTAATCTCTTTCAAAAATCCACCGAAGCATTTTTTGCATTGCTTACTATATGAAACATACATTGACGTAGAAAATAATATTTCTTACCAGGAAATTTTCTGATGTAAATAAAGCACATACTTGAAATTTCAGTAATGCTATTAAATTTTATGGGAGTCAAAAGCGAAATTAGCGTTGCAAGGCAAATTCCAAAAACCACTCCAAGACAAAGAGCCACTTCAGGTATTTTTTCTTATAGTTATATTATGCATAAGCGTATGCTAAGCGAAGTATTGCAGCAGTAGTAACTAAACACCATGTGCACAGTACAGTATAGAATCTTATTATATGTAAAACGACTCTTTGAAACCAATAATAAATCAATATCCTGGTCCCATTGATAGGGGTGTGCTCCAGTCCAAAACCCCAGATTTAAAATTAAAATCACCATGTTTTTAATTTTTGGAGGAACCATTCTAGCCCTGTGTCTACAATTCAGATGTAGAAATTTACGCTTTTTGTAGTAATCAGTGATAAAAGGATGATTTCTTTGGAAATAATCTAAGTTGCCATTTGTCAGCCCGGTTACTAAAACTTGAATGGGCAGTTGACACTGAAGAGGAAGCAGAAATGGTAAACGCTGTGTGTGTCTTTAAATTTAATGACAAATAAGTATATATGTAATGCAAAAATTGCAAGCTGAAATAAAAAAATTTCCAGCTGAAATGAAAATTACCGCCGTTTTATAAGGTGTGCTTTAATGTCTATAATTTCACAAGACACCTCTCTCCAGTACACCGAAAAGGTAAATAAGTTAATTTTAGTTTTCTTGTTCAATAACTCATAGTTTTGAGATCTCCTTTCTGTTTATGCTATTCTCCTAAATACCCTAAAGGAGCGGATCTCGGAAAAAATGTGTCTGTTTGTGAGGAGCGTATGAAAACACTTTGGGTTTATATCATTTTAAGTGCTCTAAACTTTATTCTAAAAACAATTTGATTAAGATATTTTGAGAGACAAGAGAACGTCTGTCTGCTCGAAGTACAATCAGGATCAAGACTAAACTACAATGTAAATCATTACGACTGCATGGTCTGTAGAAGCTTCTAGAACTAATTTTAAATAATAATGCAATGCGCGCAACATAAATTGATTCACTAGATGGCTCACATTGCGCACAAATATTAGATAAATCTAAATACATACAAGAAACAGAAGCAAAATAATTATTACATTTAATTAAAATGAAAAGTAGGTATTTCTAAGAAAAAACATAATTTGACTTCCAACACATAGAAATAGCAGACTGGGCAGATTAAATCAAAATCTTATTACTTTTTTCTAACTTCTACTCCGTTTCATGGCTAAGGGGGCCCTATGTTGCGGTCGAACCGGAAACGTGTAGTACAGAAAAACAGTTGAAACCGTCTGAAAGAGGGTGTCATCTTCGGGGTTGCTTACACCAGACATTTTCTTTAAAAGAGTGAAATAACTATAAAGAGGGGAATCACACGGATTACTGATGATCAGTTTTAAGTATGAAGAATAACAATCCTATTGTTCAAGTATTGGCATAATTTAGAGCAATAATGAATGAGACCGCTTTTCCTCTTTCAAATGGTGTTAAAGGTTTTTCTGTACTACTTCCGATTCGGCCGCTACGTAGGGTCACCTTAGCCATGAAATACAGTGTATTTATGGATATGCTAGAATAAATGGACTCAATTTCAATTTTTATTGTTGTGGTGAAGAACAAAAAACATGCAGCGCTGAATTAATGCGCAACCCCAGCAAAAAGATGCTCAGCGAACATTGTTTTAGCCAATTGTTCGACATTTGGTGATGCCTGTACTAAATGGCGTTCTGAGAAATATGATTTTATTTAGTATAATCCAAGCCGAAAATCAATAAGTCATAATACTAGTTTGTCTCAACTTACTTTATTTTTTGGTACTCAAGTGTCAAGAAATATGGCAATATTATTGCCTTTAATTATTGACCATGAGTTATGACGCCTTCCCTTTAAGCGTATCATTGTAATACGGGTACACCAACCCAAAACATGTATTAGTACTTGTGCACGGTATTTACGGCAACATAGCACTTTACTAGATTGCTTTGTAGTAATTTTCTTTTCCTACACCATGATTGTAAGGTGTAGAATTCAGAAACCTAGTTAATTATTGTACAATAAGCAGTTAACTTATAATTTACGAAGTTTACAATGGTAAAAATTTTCATCCTAAGTTTTATAGTATAGGTGATTGGCGATTTAAAGATATAGGTATTTACATTGAAAATTTTATCTAAAAAGCAAAAAATGCTTCAAAGCTTTATCAAGTTCAAAGCCATCTTATCACATTGATATTATTACTTAATTCCCAAAATTAGTACACGTCTCTAAAATGCTATCATGAACTCTACTGTACCCTTGGCTATATTTTGGATGAAGTGTCCAATAGAACTTTTTGTAATGACGTAATAGTATCCTACGTGCAAAGCAAGAGGCATCCACGATTTACAAAACCTGTTCATGTATAATTGGATTGTGCTATCTTTCGTCTGCATATGTTTCCATGAACGTTTACACCCTCTACTAAAGTGGTATACTTCTGCAGTCCAATAAATAATGGCACACCAGGTCACAATTAAAGTCATACTTATAACTATACAACAAACAGCTATGGGTACTTCAAAAATAAACTGTTGTTTTATCAGTATGGTGTTGATTGTTATAACAGTTCTTAAAATAATAGATTGTGCTGGCATAACGTAATTTCTGAAACAACTGTTGATCAAAGTGTATATAATTTGATGACTGCGAGCGATATTGATCACTCCCGTAATGGCTGCAAAGTCGTATTTTTTCGTTGGGTCACACCTGTGAAGGTTTTTAAAATAAATATACATATTAGCAATGCGGCATCCATTTTCCTGCTACCAATACCAAACATAAAACCGTAAACTCTGAAATAATTCCGCGTGGATGTATTCTTTCAAGCCCAGCATTTACATATGAAATGAAAGGCCCTAAAAATTCAACAATGTGTACTTCATCTTAGTGTGTAATGACTTTTCAAACTAAAATTTATTAACTTAATAAACATTCAGTTAGTGTTTACCAATTAGTCATCGATAGGGGTATGTATACGTCATAACATAGTCTGCATATTCTTTGCAAAAACACTTCTCTTGCAGATTTTGTCCCAAATATGTTCTACCCCAAAATTTTAAATATTTTTTACTTAAATGAATGACGTAGAAGGTTGGTGGTATGTCTGTTAACGGTAATAAGGCAAATTAGGCAATTAGAAAAATACCTAGACATTTTGCAAACGCCTAGACATTTTGCAAACGCCTAGGCATTTTGCAAACGCCTAGGCATTTTGCAAACGCCTAGGCATTTTGTAAACGCCTAGGTCTTTTTGTGAACGCCTATAAGCATTTTTGTGAACACCTAGGCATTTTTGTAAATGCCTGAAGACAGCACAGCTATTTTCATTTATCCGAAGCATTTTCCTTAAAGTTTAAACTTCTTACGGAATTAAGCTAAATTATTTAACTTGTTGCCATGTAATCATGTATTCTTTTCCTATGGCTAAGCTTCACTAGGTATTAAGCTAAATTATTTATTTCTTGTTGTACACTCATTTTTTCTTCCGCTAATGACAACTTCACTCGGCAGTAAGGAAAATGTCTCACTTTAATGTAATTTTTAAATACATTGCCTAATTTGACTTATAACTGCATGCTAACACTAACATGTCAAAAGGAGGGTGGAATTATTTTATTAGTGTGGGCATTTATTCCTCAAACCATATATTTTGGACGTAATTTAATGATTCTTCAGAGTGTGTAATTACACTAAAAGTGAAATTACCTAAGAGTTTACGGCAAATTCTAGAATTACTAAGTGAATATTTTTTTCATTTCCTGCCCATTACATTTGCAAACTTCATTTATTTTGAATGCTTAAAAGTTCATGCCATGTAATCATGAAAACGAGGTTATAGAATTCACCCACCTCAATTTTTTGAGAATGTGATAATGGCAGATGTATAAGTATTGATATGCTAGTATGGCTGAACCCATTGTCGCTAGAAATCCAAGTGTTCCCACGAAGACAGCAACTATGATTGGCAAATGGAACATAAAGTAACGATTTTGCTTGGGAATAAAAATATTAGCCGGTAGTACTTCCAAGTCTATCTTTTGAGTGTAGACCAGACATAAGATTAATGGAAACAAGTGGATTCCAAGTGTAAATAATTTTGAGAACCGTTCTAAATGAGGAAGTGCTTTTCCATTGTATTCTGTAAATTAGAATCAAACATTTGAAAAATATTAAGCTGTATATTTTAATGAATGTACTCTGTGTGTATGAAAATGGGATGAATGGAGTAAAAGAGAATTTATATTTCCAGAAAATTTAAAAATACAATTTTTTAAATAAATATTTGGGGAATATATTAATTTGAGCTCATTATAAAATTTTCTTATTACCATCATAGTTTACAGGACTAAATACTGAAAGTAAAGTATTACTTGTAAGCTGTAAAGTTAAAGCAAGCTTTCCATGAATTTAATTAAAATAATCTCTTCCAAAACTCTATCAAAACATTTTTTGCATTGTAAACTCTAAGAAACATACATTGACGAAAAATAATTGTTCTTACCAGGAAATTTTCTGATGTAAATAAAGCACATATTTGAAATTTCAGCAACGCTATTAGCTTTTATAGCAGTCATCAAGGAAGTTAAGGTAGCAAGGCAACTTCCAAAAAGCACTCCAAGACAAAGAGCTACTTCAGGTATTTCTTCTTTGGTTACGTAAGCGTATGCTAAACGAAGTATTATAGTAGTAGTATTTAAACACCATGTGCACACTACAGTGAAGAATCTTATATATGTAAAACGATTCTTTGAAACCACTAATAAATCACTATCCAGGTCCCATTGATAAGGGTGAGATCCAGTCCAAAACCCCAGATTTAATATCAAAATCCAAATTTTTCTAATATGTTGTGGAAGCATTCTTTCTCTACGTCTACAATTCAAATGTAGAAATTAACGCTTGTCGTAGTGAGGATCGAATGATGTTTTCTCTTAAACTAGTCTTATTAATCTACCCGTCAATTCTATGTAAATTGGCACTGGAGGCGAATCAGATACGAAAAATGATTTATTTGGCTTTAAATTTAATGACAAATTATTATATATGTATTGCAAAAACTGCTACAGAAAATTTCCAAATACAATGAAAAATAGAATAAAATGCATTGCAATGTGTGTATTAATGTCTATAATTTTGTCTCCCTACAGTACACCAAAAAGGTAAACAATTTAAAAAAAATTTCTTGTTCGAAACCGCTTAGAAATAGCAGATTAGGCAGATTAGGCAGATCTCTTGAAAACCACTTTATTATTTTATATTTTACGCTTGTTTATGAATATGCTAGAATAAATAGGCCGAACTTCCAGTTTTATTGTTTTAGTGAACAACGAAAAATATGAAGAGCTGAATTATGAGAAACCCATCAAAAAAGATGCTTCGAGAACGTAATATTCCAACCAATTGTTTGACATTTGGTGATGTCTACTAAATGGCGTTCTGAGAAATATGGATTTTTACTTTATAATCCAAATCCAAAATCAATACGTCATATCAGTTTATCCAAACATTACTTTTTTGGTATTCAAGTACCAAGAAATAAGGCATTAATAAACTTTAATTATTGACCGTGAGTTATGACGCCTTGCCTTTAAGGACATTATTATACTTTCTGCTGTATTAGGGGTACGTACACAACCTCCCCAATACTTTTATATTATAGTACTTGTACACGGTATTTACGGCAACATAGCACTTTACTAGATTGCTTTTATAGCAATTTTCTCTTCCTACACCGTGATTGTAAGGTGCAAAATTCAAATAGTTAGTTAATTATTGTACAGTAACTGTTAGCTTATAATTTACTACCAAGTTTACAACGGTAAAAAAATTTCAGCCTAGGTTATTAGAAATTTAAAGCTTTTACGCTGAAAAATTTATCCAAAAATTCAAAGAATACTTCAAAACATTATCAAATCAAAGACATCTTTGGAAATCAATGTTAGTATTATAATTTATTGGCATTCAGATTCCAAATGTGTGACTATATGACAGTTATTAACTTTCAAGTGGGAGTACTTAAAGTACTTTAAAACCGCTGCAATTATGCCTTCAACGAATTATAAGAATTTTTATTTTCTTAATGTCAACATTACATTTAAAAGGTTTCTAAAATGCCAGCATGAGCTTGATTGTTCCTTTTGCCACGTTTTGAATAAATCGTCCAATTGTTCTTCTCTTAATAATGTAATACTCCCCAACAAACAGACCTATAGGCATCCATGACTTGCAAAACATTTTCATGTGTAATCTGATATATGGGTTTGGGGTACGCATACTCTTCCAAGAAAGTTTATTTCTGTTTGCAGAGTGGTGCATTTTAGCGTCATAGTAGAGAATAAAGGTCCAAGACACCAGTAAAACAATATTTGCAATAATAAGAAAGAATATAGCAAATGGTGCCATTTTTCGCTTCATCAAAATAATGTTGACGATCATAATTCCTCTTAAAATAATAGACTGTCCCGGCAGTATATAGTATCTAAAGCATCTGTTTACCAATGTATTCATTATTTGGTAAGAACGAACGATGATAACTTCTTTCAGGATGGTTGACTCGGTATTATATATTTTGGTGTAAATGCATCTGTAAATGATGTCATTATTCAGTGATTATTGTTTTCCTTGTACAAGTAAAATGCACAAATAATCAAAGTAATTATGTTAAAACTGTTCTTGAAACCAATGTGAGAAAGGAACATAAAATTTATTGATTGATCAAAATGTAAAACGTTACCGATCATTTTTAGTATTTGTAAAAAATAATTTCAAAATTTGAATTGTTAAATATAGGACATGTACCATTGTAATGAGATTTTTGAACTGCAAATTTAATTCTAGCTATCAATACATGTACCGTACTGTACTACACTATTAATATCCACTTTCAGTTGTTTATCGTTTAAAATTACTTGTGTCCCGTCAAAACAGATTATTGTGTCGAATATTTAAAATGTATGTAAAATAATTTGCTTTTATAGAGTGGCTACCAGTTTTAGAAGTAGATTATCTTTATAGTGATTTATGAACTCTGCAGATACATAATACAAGTCTATTGGAAGCTTTGGAGGTAAAATAAATCCGTATTTACCTGGATTTCTTGATGATTTTCATATGACACATGAGTAAATATTGAGACATCAATCCCACGGCACTAAACATTGAAAAGCCTGCCACTTGTAGCACGTAAACGAAAAATGAAACAATTAAATAAAAAGGAAAATAGCGATACTGCTTCGGTAGAAAAATGTTAACCATAAGTACTTCCAATTCCAAATGGAAGTGGAAAGCAATGCATGAACACAACGGGAAAACCAAAACTCCAAGTGTAACGCATTTTGAGAGCATTGTGACTATAAACGGCGGCTGTCCACTGCAATCTGTACAGAGCCAGTTGGTTTTTCATTTAGTTAACATCGAAAAATTCGGATCAACACATAAATTTGTATCCCAGTTTAAAACTATTTTAGGAATTCTTAAATTTTTGCTGGCTAATGGAATTCGTATTACCTTAAATCACGCGTGTTTACATTACATATTGCAAAGATGGGGAATTTCGAGTAAATCGTTTGAACAATGCTTTTATCTTTATATTGAAGCATGACTTATGATCACAAGCTTAGAAATCATTCCATTTTAATGCAATTTATTTAGTTTAAATAAGAAGTATTTTCGAGATTCAGCTTAACCACTATGTACACAATATATTTACATCAAATCAAAATTGAACTGTACTTTTCTCTAATTTTTATACTTGTTTTATATTATTAATTTAATATTAATTTATATACCTATACTATGAGCTATTTCTTTAATTCACTTTTTACTCTGGATCAAATTTAGAGATGCTGGCTGGTAAGTTCGTATCTCAAAAATTGAAGAACCCCAACCTAACCAAACCGTTCAGGTAAATCCAACCAAAAACGAACTTTTTAAAAAAAAATTTCAGAGACGGAAACCAGCATTATTCGAAACCGATCAAAATAATAAATGTGACGCAATACAGCAAGATATTGTGACCACATTTACTTCATTGATTGAATTTTAGGAAAACGGAGCACTTAAAATACAATAACAGAAATGTAGTCCCTTAGTTTGCTTTAGAATGAAGCTGCTTTTCATCACTAATGAATGTCTAACGTAATTTTTATTCAATGAATAAAAGCGATAATTCCAGAAATCGAATCGGAATACGTCTCCTCCCGAAAAATTTTAAGAAGCAGAACTAGCGAGTGGAAAAACGGTTTCGGTACCTGTGTACCCACCTTTACTACTGGTTGCTTAACTTATTGTAAAAACGCAGAAAACATCGAACATAGTATGATTGATGAAGGAGTTAGCAAAAATAAGGTATACATTAAAGATTGTTAATTTAGGTATGTTATATTAAAAAGTAATTTACCAGGAAACTTTGTAATGTACAAGGAAGTGATATTGACCAATTCGACAACGTCATTGATTTTCCTTGCACTTAGTAGAAAGGCGAAAGCGAAGCCAAATGCTGCAAGAAAGACGGATATGCAAGCAGGGAAGTTAGATAGTTCCTCCTCGGTTGCGATTGCCTGTGTTATGCGGAATAGTGTGGCAACCGCCATGAACCACGACATTAGAAGCATAAAATAACATCTTGCATAAGTAAAGCGCCCCTTTGAAACGACCAGTAACTGATTTTTCGAATCCCACTCTAAAGGATATGCTCCAGTCCAAAATCCAAGGGTTATTACCGATGCGAATGCTTTTTCTGTTTCCCGGGGAATCATTGTTGAATTCTTTGTTTGGTTGGCTACAAAATTTCAACTTCACCTAAAGAAAATTTAATACCAAATATAACATCTTAAATGAGCATTAAATTGACTAGTAATTGCTATGTAGAACTCATAGATTGAGGCAATTTACATAGGAATTACAAATTACAAAACATTAACGGTAAAGCAATTCATTCGGATTAAAAGCATCCCTAAGAACTTACAGCTATTAACAATGCTTTTAATACTAGAAATGCAATACCTTTATTAATTTAAATTTTATAGCTTATGAAAAACGAATCAGTCAAATTCCAATCGTTTAAAGATATCGAGTTGGAAATCTTTTTACATGCTTACTAAGTGTACTCGATGAGTTGCAAAATGTCGTAAGTAAGTCTACAAACGCAAAAAACGTGTTGCTCAATGTAATAGTGAGTTACCAAAAATGAACACATAATACGTGAACCCCAAATGTAAAAGACGAGTTGCTAAACATAGTAGGTGTTTTGACTAACGTAATAGTTGAGTTGCTAAACGTAATTATAGTTGTGTTACTAATTGTAATGGATTAGATGATAAATGTAATAGGAGAGTAGCAAATTGCAAAAAAGGTGAATTATCAAATGTAAAAGACGAGTTAATGGCTTTAAGTATTCTACTCAAGCAAACAAAAAAGTAGTAACACAACCCAAAATAAATTATAGTGTTGTGTGCAAATTTTATTTTGTACTTCCTAATCCTTTATCATTTGTGCACTAATTATAGCTACCGTGAATATTACTGACACATTTCTTTTGCAAAGAGTAGTTAAATCCAATTACATTGAATATTCCAGCTTCGATTGATGTTACTTATTTTTGTCCTTTAAGGTGACCTATATGACATTGAAATCGTATAAAGGCAAGTCTATTACTTTTTGCTTTGGCTGTTGATTTTGTAATGGTTCTACTATAATAAAATCATGAGCTTTACAGTTCCTTGTTTTGTATAAACCGGCCAATGCTATTATTTTAATGACGTATTAATCTCTAAGGTTGGTATCCATGATTTACAACACATTTCCATATACAAACTGAGATTTGGACTGTATTTATTTGCAATCCAAATCTATGCGTCTGTGCTGTGCATGTTTCAATAAATGCTTATTCCTATTTGTAAAATTAAACACTGTTAGCAGAATAATAGAGAATGGAACACCAAAATAGAAGGAGAGCAATGTTCAGTGAGAAATGATAGAAATAATTCCAATCGGTTCTAATTGTTGCATGCACAACGAGAATAATATTGACAGACATTAGGTCTCTTAAAATGACCGACTGTCCAGGTATCAAATAATATCTGAAGCATTTGTTGACTAATGATTAAAGTATTCAAAATTCGATAGAAGCGAACAATGTCAGTTTCTTTATAAGGATTGATGAATCAGATTTATATATCTTGGTCCGATCACATCTGGAAGTAAAATAGTTCATTGCTCACTATGCTTCTTTATAATATTTTCTGAGTCAATCGTATTCCTTGTGTCTAGTATTTAAATATTTATATGAGTGCTTAAGTGCTTTATGGAATGCTTAAGTTTGTCTGAGTTCACCCGGACTTTGGAATCTACTATGAGAGATGTCGTAATACTGTGCTTTCAACAAGCACTAAAATCGTATTATGGTGTGAATGTGTTTTTTAGGCCTTTTATGGATAAAACTTCACAGTAACTTTTTCAATTATAGTCACGCCCAATCAATGTTTTGCCTGAAATGAATATTGCCTTAATTTCGAGCTCTATCTGAAGCAACTGCAAACATTCTTGGTATGATTGTAATTTCATGTTATTTATTTTGCAATGCATATTATTGTTATTTTCAAATAGCTAAATTCAATACATTGAATGTTCATTATTTTTGGAATAGTCTACATTTTAAATTACAAATACTCTAAACCTCTAAAGTAATTCAGAGGGTTGTTTAGCTGCTATATTTTGGTATAATTTCACCATTTCCGCCTTTTCTTACCTTCTTTGTGGTACGATGCGCACCACTATTTACAAAATAAAAGATAAGCTTACAAACATAAGGGATTTGAGAATATGAGGACAACTTTAGTGCCTAAAAATGACAGAGTCAATAATATTCTCCGAAGATTCTCTACAATAACGCAATAGCAATATAGTTTGCATGTTCCTTTTGCAACATTGTGAATAAACTTTCCTATTGAGCTTTTCCTGATAATGTAGAAGTCACCAACAGAGATACCAAATGACTTCCAAGACTTGCAAAACTTTTTCATGTATAATCTTACGAAATATTGATGGTCATAATTCCTCTTAGAACAAGAGATTGTCCAGGCATAAAATAATATTTGAAGCAGTTGTTTATCAGCACATTAAAAATGTGATAAGATCGAACGATGTTTGTTTCCCTTCTAATAGATGCCTCTGAATTGTACATTTTGCTGGGATTGCATCTGTAAATAACCACCATTAAGTTAAATCTACTCAAATGTCTATGAGGATTAAGGACGAAGTAAATTAATGCTCGTGCGAATATTCATTTTAAAATTGATTTGCCACACATTCAAAGGATTTCATGAATAGTAATTAAAAAGTGTTATTTGTAATATCAATATATTTTAAAAGGGAACTAATTTTCGGACTATGAATATATTTTCGGGCAAGACTGTGGTTATATTATTTACCTCGTCATTTTGAGAATGTTGATATGAGAGACGAGTATTGTAGTACCCAGATAACTTCAGCAAGGACCACCCAAGACGATACATATTGAAGCAATGGAGCATCTGAAGTTATCTGGGTACTACAATAAGTACACCAAAATATAAACCGCTGCAGAACTCATGCTTAGAAATGCCACTATAAACCAGCATGTACCCAATAGAAATGGAAGATGGACAATGAGGTACTGGTTGTGCTTGGGTACAAGAATGTTAGCAAGAAATACTTCCAATTCCAAATGTAGGATATAACTTACGCTCCCGATTAGCACAAATACAAAAATTCCCAGTATCATGTTTGAAAGCAGTTTAACCAAGAATGGAGGTGGTCCATTGCAATCTGCTTTTCAGAAATTATTCCCATGTTAGTAAAAATATTTTATATTTTACCTCTGTAGGTTAGTACTCTGCCTGCTTGTTATTGCTACTACGAATATGCTTTTCGACTCTAAATTCTAGTCTCAAAATTTCATCCTGGACGCAAACTTACACTGTCAATCCATTGAATCCATACAATGCACGGCAATGTAAATTGGATGAGTACAGAGTGTTTCAGCTAAGAGTAGCCATAGGACATCCAGTGTACACGGAGGTGCATGCGTATTTCCCGTTTTTGGCTTGACGAAGAAAATCAAATCAGACACTTACATACATACCATGGTATTTTTTTACTGTGGAAACTCCGGATGTTCGATGGCAATTCTTAGCAAAAACACTCTGTGTATAATAGAACCATCAATTCACAAATAAACTTACCAGAAAAATTTCTTGGATAGATTAAAGCTATATTTGCAATTTCAACAATGTCTTCAATTTTCATTGAAACTAAAAGAAATTCTAATGTAGTGCCGAGAATTCCTATATAGAGAGCAATGCATGCAGGAAAATTGGATAACTTCTCTTGGGTTTTTATTGCGTATGTTAATCGAATTACCATTGCAACAGCACAAAACAATAGTGGCAGACGTATTGAATACATTCGCACGTATGTCGACGGATGTTTCGAAATAACCAAAATTTGTTTTTCAGAATTCCATCGTAACGAATGCGCTCCAGTTAGCATTCCAAGAGTTATTACTGATGAGAATGGTTTCTCGACTTCAGGGGGAAGCATATTGTGGAATTATATAATTCAAAAATGATTTCAATAAAAATAGCGTTTCACTACTTTTACTTGCGCTTGGCTTTAGCTTCAGGGAAGTATATTTCTTTCGTACAATTTAGGGACGATGATACATGACAGTCTAACAACAGAAAGTTGGTGAATATATTGAATATATAAAGTAAAGTTACATTTTGAGTAAAAATTAAGCTGTTAGGAGTATGAAATTCAGTAATAAGACTTTCAACCATTAAACGTTTATGTATTCCACTCTTACAATCAGGAGACTGCTAGGTACTATAATTAATTCAATGACCCTTTAGTAAAATGTAAAAGCCAATGTCAATACCGGGTTTTCTATCTAATTGAAGGTTTTCTAATTCTACTGTCATTGTTTTGTATTATCTCGTTTTATCCTTCGACTGCTCAATTTCTTATAAATATACTCACACGACTATCTACACACTTACAGTAATAGCACTATGGAAAATCTTTTTTTCATTGAAATGACATGGGGTTGTAAATTTTAAATTCAGGATGTCTATAGAAGTATGAATTTCTTAGAAAATCGTTGACAAGAAGGGAAAGGAATAATCACTGTCTCAATCAAGTTTTCGTCTCTTATCCTTAACTCTGTAAATATAAATGTAAATACGGCGTATTACAGCCCCTACTATTTGTCTTTGAATTAGGAATAAAAATAATAAAAGCAAACATAGACATACTATATGGTAGCAGAAGTAGCTTATTGCATATCATTTCTCAGTATATCTTGGTATGTTAATTCTAATGGGTTGGTCGAAATGTCCTATTGTGGTCTGAATATTTCTCCGGATTTAATCAATAAAATTCACATGGATGTATTTAAGGAAAACCACAACTAGTCAACGTTTGTCGGATTTATGCAAAGTCGATTATTTTAAAAGTAATGTTTATGCACCTACTTTGTCATAAAAAATTAGTGGCATCAGCAGAAGGAGAAGCAACGATAAACGTACTTAATATTTTGTAATTTTACTAATTGAAATAATAAACAAAAATGTGTTAAATAAAAGTAAGAAATACTTCATCGATTTAAAAACGGTTAAATCTTTTTTTACTTCAATAATTTTGCTTTGCACTTTAGGTAGATGCAAGAATATTATTATTTGTACAACATTTTGCAAAACCCTTGATATTTTTGGTTTATATGGAGAAGTAGAAGGTTCAAGTAGTCTGTCTGTTAGCGTAGAGTAATGGCATTAAATATTCCTAATATAGCCCTATGTAGACATGGTAAATTGAGGTAATCTATGGTACACTGAGGATTAATACCCAGTAAAATGTTAAGATTTATTTACAATATTGTATTGTGTATTGACCTTTGCATAATGATTTACTAGAACGGAGTGAAGTTGGTCCGTTTTTGTAAGAAATACTCTTAAGTTATTTAATTTAACTTATTGATTACTTTCTATACTTACAGTTATAGTAGCAGTTTAAAGGGTATACATTTACCATCCAAAAAATCAATACGCAGTAAATGAAGGTTTTGCCCTTTGTATCATCAATACATCAACAAATATTATAAGTATTTTTGCATTCTAGAAAATTTAGGTCTAACATAGCATGGGCGACAATATTGACAACTTTATAACAGAAAAACAGTGCATGGTTTCTTGTATTCATTCTAAATTTGATTTTCTTACGCAGTAGTGCTTTTACCTTTATTAGTTTTGAAACGAGACAATCTTTGTCGACAAAGTGTCTCTATACTTATTCGATTTTTAGAATAAATTTCGCTAATCCAAAATTCGCGAGTTGTGATTAGCAATGCTAACCCTCGGTGGTAAGGTTGATACTGTAATAAACACAAGTTGTTAGTTTGCAGATTTCTGAAATGAATGTGATTTTTTCAATTTAGATGTTTCATGCTTACCCAATATAAAATATCTACATAATGCCTTTAGAGGACAAAAATTCCAATCTTGGCATCATACTGATATTTGCATTCGATGAACGTGTTTTTTTTCGATGTAGAATAGTTTTGCTCTAGTTCAGATGAATTTCGGAGCAACATTACAAGCTTACAAATTTAAATAATCATAATAAAATTATCTTAAAATATTTATCAAATGATTGCGACTTTATTTTGTGTATCACATTTTTTCTTAATTTTCTCTGCTGAAGTATCACTTCCCGTAGAAAAAACTTTTTGATTTCCAGTATTCGGAAACTCAACTAGCATTAATCGCATTTTACAGCGAAGAGTTACACTGGTCTGGCAAATAAATAATTGATGAAATAAATTGTTTTCTTTTGTATTAAGGAAGCTTGAGTTAAATGCAAATAGGAAGGTAAAAACAATAACATAGCTATTCAAAGTGAAAAAACAGTAGTCGTAAATTATAATCAAAAAGGTAGTGAACGTCTTAGAAGTCAAATTGTGAAATCCAAAGAGACGTGACACCGTAAAATGATTACAGAATTGGTATTTACGGCGTTGAAGGTCTACTTCAAAGTATTTAATTCTTGTGGCCTTCTTCCTTTTGAATTCCTTAACAAGCGTTTACAAGTGTCTAGGCAAAAGTGGAAATTGAAAGCGTGGGCTCTGGGAGCTCTTTTGAATTTCCTGGTCTGTATTTTCCTGGTTTATCGGCTCATTCATGGCATCAGAGCTGGTAATGTTCAGTCAAAAAAGATCATGATCCTGATTTGCACTATAGCGTTTTTGTTACTCTCAGTGGGTTCCAATTTGACGTTTATATTTTTGGGTCTCGAAAGTGTGCCTGAAGTTTTCAACCAAATGCTTAGACTAAATGACAAGTTATCAGGTATTGATTTCCTTAACTATTTTCCCCCAATACAAGTTTGTTGATATAAATGACAATTAATACAACGTCAGCAAATGTTATTTCACAATTTTATATACCATCAAATAAATAATTGCTTTATTTCTATATACGGTTAATGAATGTCAAAGAGTTTTTTGTGTACTATTGAAATTTAATCCAAGTATATTGTATCCATTATGAATTAAGTTAAAAACTCATAAAATAATGTGAGAAATAAAATTTTATTTTAAGTGTACATTATACAGTGTAAATATTTACCTATTCATGAAAAGTGAATGCATTTTACGAAATATTTGCACATATTTAAATATTAAAACATTTTCTATCGACTAAAGAAAAACATTCCCCAGAAAATTTTCCTCCGTAAAATATTTATTGCAATGTAAATCTTTAAAATAAATAAATATTTTGTTCATTAGCTGAAACATCGGAGATTTCTAATGTAGAAGAATCAGATGACGTTGAATTCCGGGATTCTGCAGTTCCTGATCCGAAAAAGAAAATCGACCATTTGGGAATATTGATTCTATCTATAGCGCCATTGGAACTGCTAATAGCTCTGTTCCTATCAATGTACGTAGCAATAGGTGGTGGCGGCCAACTCAGCATGAAACCAAAGTGGATACCCGGACAAAACATAACTGCAGAAGACATTCTGATCAGACTCATCAACGGACTGGTGATATTTGGAGTATCATTGACTTTCGTAGCTCCAGCAACTTACTTTTTAGTGAGTGGCAGCATTTACATGCAATTTGCCAAACATTGGATAACTCATGTACAGAAACTTCAGTCTGTCCACGAGGCAATCAGAATTTACAGATTCTTGTTGCTGGACAACAGGTACCTTAATATAGTCGCCGGGGCTATCATAGTGCCACTGCTAATTGTCGTGAGCCAAATTCTGTGTGTCGTGTCCATCTACGGCACCCTAAAACTAAAGACGGAAATGGGAATGCCTGCGTATCTGTTCATGCCCACCCTTGCAGTCATTTTGTTTATTCTAAATGTCCTTCTTCTGCACCAGGCTGCCGAAATTCATTCCAAATCATACCGTTTCCTTTCCGAAACCCAAAAACATAGCGACCCTTTGGTTCGCCTTGTCGCCAAAGGAATACGACCTGTGTGCATTCGAATAGGCAAATATGGATATATTGATAATGGGTTTCTCCTGTCCTACCTGGGGTTCCTCATTGATAATATTATTAGTGCGCTTTATACTTTACGTTGAGTCTACTAATAATCCCCGAAGCTGCAACACCTTTTATCTTGGCCCACTCCTAGAAATTTATGATTTTTTCTAATTGTAGTTTAAATATATGGACAACAAATTCTTTTCATCATTCATATGTTCTATGATATTAGAAAAAACATTTAGTAATGCTATGTCTTATTTAAAAGTAAATTTTTCTCAAATATGCTTAACTTGATATAGTTTACATACAATTACTGTAGTTCATGCAACCATATCCAAATAAAATAAATATTAATGTTTTAGTTCTCTTATTGGGATTGTTCATTACATAAGACTACTGCATTTTAATTTTATATAGATATCATGACAGCGTCAAACGCTCGATATTCGTTACGAGCACAACTCGAATAAATTATCTAGTAATGGACCGATTGTTACCCATTCTTGAAATAGTCTACCACAGTGCAGGGTAGAGAAGGTACAAGTTTCAAAAGCTTCACAGAGCACTTTTGCATTTTTTACTACACTTTCCTTGCAGTTGTTAGTAGTTCGCATTTTTTGTCTCTTTAATTGACATAGGCATACAATTTGCTAAAAACATTTCAGTGAGTTTAGGCAATGATTTTTTAAGAAGCTTAATAATATTTAATGAATCTGTTTATAGGCAACATTCATTTAAAGAACTATATAAAATTATTGAAAGAAAGCACGGTTTCTTAAGAATTGTACATTAAACATAATAATTTTGTGTTTAGGAAATAACTATGAGAGATACTATAGGTACATTATAACATTATCAAACGTTCCCGCATGATTCCTCATTACAGTCGAATCTGTACAATGAATGTACAATGAATAAGAGAAACAATTTGAAATCGATAAGAAGGAGAAAACAAGAAAATTTCTTGAAAATTTCAATTTCCAAATAAGACCACATAGGAATAAATAAATATCTTGTAGAAAAGAAACCATCATTTTTAAGATTCAGTTTTTCTGCTACTTGCCTTTAGAGCGAGACCCCAACCTGTTTCTGGTTTCAAAGTAGTGTTGTCTTTGAGAACTTTAAAGGCCATATGCCCGGCAAATAAAACGCTGTCGTACTTTGTTCCATCCATGTCGATAATTTCCACGTTTGCTTGAACGATACCTGGTGGAATTTTTTCTGTCGAAATTCTAGGCCATGGATCCTTTTCCGTCACTTCATCAGCAACCCACTTCCCATCGATATCAAAGACACAGAAAGCTGTGATCCATCCTGAAATGTGATCAGGTCCAGAACCTCCAGGATGATAATGGCAAATCCGTTGGTAGAAATTCACATCAAAATTTTTTTGTTTGGCTTCCACAAATTTCTTCAAAATCGGTTGGAGCATATTGTACCATTTCTCCAGTTTATACGTTTTCAATTTTTCAGATCTTCGCAAAATTTCTTGCCAATCTTCTACGGTTCCTTTTAAGGTGATCCAAGGAATTCCACAAAATAGAAATGCCCGATAGTTGAAATAATTCTTCATTGTGGCCATAAAAATGGCTCCACTGGTGATAATGTCATCCTGTGTGGTCGTCGAAAAGTTTGGTAGTATCCAATTTTTTATTTCCTTATCCAATATATTTTCGTCAATTTTCTCCGTCATCAACTTTATAAATAAATCGTACGGTGCAGTACGAAGAGTTCCAGGAAGCCCAATTGATAAGGTTTTTTTACCTTCAAAATTTACAAATTGTTTCCTAAATTCTTCAGAGTTTGCATTGATATAGAAGGAAAATTGAGTCATAATTGCAGTCCAGATATCATCAGGCCGAATTACTAAATTGTGATGCTTATTGTAGCATTTTACAACGGTGTTAACGAAACCGTTGTTGCTCGCAGCATAAGATCGCCTTGAAAATTTGCTCCCTTGCAAAAATTCAGTGCAGTTGTGTTTTTCGTATGCTTTCAGTTGAGGTATTATATTCTTTCCAGGTTTCATTTTCTTTGAGGAATATATCTCAGGCATTTTATCGCAAACTCGGAATTTCGTAGCATTTGACAATGTTAGGTCACGGTGACTTCCATCTGAATTATTAAATAAAATTTAATACTTTTTGTTAAACACTAGTTTTTGATTTACTATTAAGAAATATTTGAAAAAATGTCAAATAAACTAATTTCCACAAACAAGTAAAATAAACTGGTGCCACATATTAGTATTCCAATTCACTGTATATATAGCAATGTGATCTTAGATATTTTTACCTTGTAATTTCATTTTTTGCAAATTTGGAGAGTCCTTATGCCTTGAATTTGAATTTGGCATGCCAATAAATCCCTCAGAATCTTCATTCATATTTGTATTGCTTACTGCACATGTTGCCTCAGGTTCACAAGGAAAGACAATTGACTGTTCATAATCTGTGTTAGTGCTACTGACGGCGTTCCCCGGTTGGTGGACAATGACGAAACACAAAAGTATTGCTTGAGTAATAAACTTTTGTCCTTGTGCCATCTAAAACCCATGACAGATTATTAAAATTAGTTTGATCCACAGGTAAATGATATTGTAAACTGAATTTCTAAATCATTTAAAAAACTTTACCTTGAAAGAACAAAAATTACAAAACAATTTTGTATTCTTTTTAGCAATAACTCAATTTTTTTAAATGCCAATGTGCTGGTCAAAATTAATGTTATACGTAAGTGCTTTTTTTGTGTTAATGAAAACGGTAGTGAGGATAAAATACAATTATTTCACTTTATGCCTCCTACAAAGCTGGAGAAAGACTTTTTACTCGGTTTCGTGATATTGATTAGATTTGTTGTAGTGTACAATACTTCTCATTTGAGTAATGAGGACATTAACTTCCTAAACCACTGCATAAAGGACTTGAGTGGTCTCTTTCTACGAAATGGAAATCTTTTATTAGCTTTTCAGAGAAGTCGTATCATAGTTAATATAAGTCAAACATGATATGAAGCGAAAAACCATTTTATTTCGGATGTATATATAACCAATAATGATAGGAAAGAGATTTAAATTGTCTAAAATTAAAGAGTCACTTCGAGGTACAGAAATTTCCAGTAAAGATTGAATAATCTTTTCCTCCATATACAGATGCAATGGCTACTTACATATGATAGTTACTTGGCATATTTATGTATGGATCTGAGATTTTATTATCCGCAGGCAGGTATGCACTAAACATTCTAAGCTTCCAAGAAATTCTTGCCCTCAGCCACCTTAGTCTTTTGTTCACAAACATTTATTGACACCAGTAATAGATATACATACTATTATTATCTTTTCCTTACCACACACAATGCAGATATGTAATAAATGGTACACAATGGTTCTTTTTGTCATGTTTGCTATGTTTGTGTTAAATGCTCTGTCATTGTCAAATTCAAACAAATTCGATGTATCAAAAGTGTCATGTAATATTACTTTACTGGTCAAAATACTATTTCCTGTAAAGGTGTTTTATGGCTTTTAAGTTTACAGTTTTACGTTAAATTAATCACAAAAAATGCAACAAATCATGAAAATTATACAATTAGATGTGTTTTTACATTTTTAACTTTCACAATTTAATTGTTTTTAAATTTAGTTTTAAAACAAAAATCTGTCAATCATCTTACCTGTAAGAGGGTTCATTTATATGACAAGTTTGGTTTGAAAAAGGAGAGATTATGAACTTTAAACCTGTAATGGGACTTATAAAATACTACTTCATAATTTATTAATTAACATACTTATATTTAATATTCAGACTGGCAAAGCACTTGGGTTTATTAAAGCGGAACGTGGGTTGTAGTCAGTTATCAATGTCTTCAACGTCCTTGGTATTCAGTCCGTCAACCAGGACAAAATCGATGAAAAAATATGACATCCCGTTTCGCAACCCAGGACAAATTATCATTTACAACCACAAGTGCTGTATTTCAAGAATAATTGCTAATTCAGTTGTGGAATTGGAAAAGTGTTATTAAAGAAAACACTCCTTATTTGCACTAAATAAGCCATTGTAAGTAACTAACATTTGTAATGCTAAGCAAAGCACTAGCGGCAAAGCCGTTAAGTGTATTGTATAGGTAATGTCGGGAATGGATTGCTACGCTTGGATTCAATATTCGTTTTCGAAACGAAAGTTTAATAGTCATATCGTTGGTAAAATGGGGGCAGAAATCAAAGTACGTTGAACCAAATTGCTAATCAATGTCAGACTAAATTATCATTTAATCTATTATCGACATGCCAAAATCACAAAATGAGGTTTTTATTACCTTTAAATATCCTCAAATGTCCCATTAAGTATGTTCATAAAAGATTACACCATAAAATACATCTTACCCGGATGATTCATTTTTGTCTACTGTTAATACTAGACACATTTCGGTTGTCGTATGGGCTGATGATTGTACCGGATATTTTTTAAAACGGTTGAAGGGAAGTTAAGTGAAGTGTACGAAGTTATAGCTATTTTTAATATGATTAACTATATTTAAAAAACTACTACTATCGAATACTCTATTCTAGATTTATATCTCCTTCTAAATTACGAAGATCATTTTTTATCCTTGTAATATTAGTATTACTATTATTGCTGCCATTATAATAATATAAGCATGGACTTCCCATTTGCAGAATCATGAGTTTTTATATAATATATTCATATTCAAGCGGCCATAAGAAGTTTCGCCGTTCCTTTGACAATATTCTTAACGAATTTGCCCACGCTGAGTTTGTTGATAGTATAGTAGTCCCCCACGTGTACTCCGATTGGCTGCCATGAGTTGCAAAACATTTTCACAAGCATTTCCAAATGCTTATCTTGTGTATTGAACTTTCTCCAGGATTTCCTGCAGCTTTTGCTGACATTGTTTAACCTGGCCGTCAGTATTAGAAGAATCATCCAGACCAGAATAAGGATTGAGGAGACGCCTCCAAAAAACAGAATCGTCGACAAATTCAAAGTTGTTTGAAATTTGATCAATGCGAAGTTGCATATCATAATACTTCTCAGAACTATGGATTGACCAGGCATCAGGAAATATTTGTAACATGTATTGATAATCGTGAACATTATGTGCTGGCTGCGGACTATTCTTTGCATTTCTCCGACAGACATTGGGTCATTGTTCTTTGTTTCTGGGTCATAACTGCAAAAATAATTTTGGTTTTAGTATAGTCAGTACTTTAAATTTTGAAAATTACTATTGTAAGAAGTCAAACAGAATAAAATTAATTTACTTGGCTTTCTTCAGGATTTTGAATTGAAGAGGTAGTACATTTGTAATGAAAAAGGCAAAATATGACCCGATGATTAATATTCCCAGAGAATACCAATAGAAAAAGAAAATTACATATACGTGAAAAATCATGTATTGGTTGTGATTGGGAGAAAGAAATGTAAAGGAAATGTGATGATTGCATATCGGTAGTTGTAGTAGTGAAAACCAGCTACACTTGGAAGGACGATTATCGATCCAATAATACACTTTCGTTTCCAACTTTCAATCTGATTGTCTTGATTGTTCTTTTCTGTGAACATTTAATTAACTAAATCTATTAATCTATATTTACTCAAAAGAAATTATAATATACACCAAAAGTTATATTGAATAAATGCTAATTCAATTCAATCTCCAAGAATTAATTAAAGTGTACAGTAATTTCCGAAA
Organism: Yoshiicerus persimilis; assembly: GCA_020352615.2. Lineage (NCBI taxonomy): Eukaryota > Metazoa > Arthropoda > Collembola > Entomobryomorpha > Tomoceridae > Yoshiicerus > Yoshiicerus persimilis. Next base: position 68,771,724 of record CM036940.2, on the reverse strand, counting down.
TTTACCTGAAAATCGTCCGGTATAAGTTAGAAGAATGTTTGCAATCTCCACAGTTGAGTCGGCTTTAATGTGTACCACTAGAAATAAATAACTGTATCCAATACAGCCCATAAAGTATCCAAGACAGAGGTCAATATTTGAAATGACTTCACCTGCCAGTGCAGCATATGCTAACCGTATTGTAACTATCACGGTAGAGCCGTACATTATGAACACCAAGACGCGAAATATCATCAACTGAAAACGATTCTTTTATCTGGCATTTAATTTATTCTCTGAGTCCCATTTATAGGGAAAGAGTCCTGTGATAGCGCCCATCATCAAAATTGACGCTTCAAGCTTTTCCTTTCCACTCACAACCATTTTGGGTTTCTTGTTAGCCGTTACGTAAGAGTTATGTAATAGTAATATGTTAGCCCTTCTATTATGCGTTTGAGTTATTCCTTTCTGTTTTCGACAAAATTATCTAAGTTTCTTTTTATTGACCAGTATGAAAGCAAAAATTATTCTGATGACGCAATAAAAGCGACCTGAACCTCCTCGATTCATATTATACCAAAGTTTATGTTACTTTTTCTGCTTTTATAACACTTTTGGGTTTGAATTTCGGAAGTTGAGCTGAGCTGCACAAAAGAAATTCCGTGCTTTTATATTTTCAATTGTACTCGACTTATAAAAATGCTGAAAGCCCCGAAAACTGAAGAACACCACTGTTATTGAATCATAAATTGCAGATTTAAAATTGCTTCTCAAATGTTTACACACCAATTATTATATTGAAGTTGGAAATTGCGTTACAGTTGTATGCTTGACCAGATTCTCATACAAGCCAAGTATTATTTTCATATATACTAGTGTTCTGCGGTGAACTATCTGAAAAGTATGGCCAATCCTGATTTTCCTGATTTTAGTACAATATTAAAGCAAATCATAATTTGTTTTCGCTTTAATTGTTATAAACAGTGAATGTATGAAAAAACCTGGCTTATATATTTCTTAATAACTTTTCAAATTACAGATAGTCAATAAAATAGTTTACTATAAAGTGGCACATTTTCCTTTCTTCAATACTCAATAACATAACAATAATAAGTAATATTATGGGTTTATGCATTTTATATATCGTTTGAATAGCATTTTGATTGGGAGTGCCGTTGTATTAGAAGACTAGTCTGATGCTGAAAAATATAATGTTGATCTCCGTTGAAAAATAACGTAAAATAATGTTTACTTACCTAGCTTTCAACTACAGTTTGCCAATATAAAAATTGCATGGAAGAACTGAAAGCAAACCAAAAATCTATCCCACTTTTCGGCTGCCCATATAGTTTTACAAGCTTATTATTACGAAATGTGTAACATAATACCCCACATAATACCTCAGAGTCAATTACAATCAAATAAAAGCTATATGATCAAAAGCCATTAAAAATAACTTTTGCAATTTTGCTACATCTACTTCAAACAAAGCATACACTACTAAAGGCGTTATCAGTTCGATGAAATCTTATTACGTCAAAACGTTTTGACCCTTTAGTTTATATTTATCTTGAACTCAAAGTATCCATGAATTATTGTTTTAGAAAGCAAGTTGGGATGCTCCATTTGCTTTGGTTCCAAATTGTAATGCAGTTTCATAAAAAGCTTTTTCCAATTTCAATACCGTAATGAACGGTAAACATTATGTTCAATTATTTACATAACGTCAAGTTGAGATTTTGTAATTGTCAAGCAAGCAAGACAAAGGTTATACTCTGAAGGAGACGTTTTTTAGTGCTCTGTAAAGAAATAAAGGTATAGTTACGTTATTATATTTTCATTTAGTATGTATGTTGTGAAAGATTACCTTTTCCTATTTAAGGAATTTTTTAACGCATTAGCAAAAGCAATACACGTGTTCCAAATTTATTGATAGAGCAAAAATGAGTTTAGCCCTTCCTTTTACAACGTTTGAAAAGAACCGTTCTTTTTCTGATAGTACAGAAGTTCTTTTGTACTCCATCTCAGATAGGCTGCCAAGATTTAAATCCATTTCCTCATACAGTCGCAACACTTAATCTTGTGTGTTCCCTTTCTCTTTCTCCCCCCGACTTTCTCCAATAAGTCTCTTTTTCATTTTGCAATTATTTACTTTTTCTAATCCCATTTATAATGAAAAATTCCTGCAAAGATTGCCAACCGCAAAATACTAGTCTCGAGTTTTTCTTTTCCACTCACAAAGTTACAAGAATTTTTTTGAATTTTTATATTTAGTAATAACAGCTATATTTATGCGCCTCCCCAGAATCATAAATTTTTTTGAAATTCTGAATAAAAGATGAGTGTTTAACTGAAAACTTCTCTGAGTATTTTAAGCGAATTCTAATTGTACAATATTTTCCGTTTCGTTTTGTCTAAATTAAAGTCGTATCGTTGGAAAAAGTGGCAAAGATCGAAGTACGTTCGAAAAAAATTACGATTCACTAACAGAATAAATTATCAAGTCGCATTTAATCTATACGTACATGAAAAGATCACCAATTAAGGTTTTTATTACATTTAAATATTCTCAAACATTATTTTTATTAGCATACCATTATTAGGTAATTATAATATTGATAAACAGAAGACATATTTTCTAGAAATGATTACTTGATATATCTGTGGCACTTTACAATTTAGTAGCAATATAATAATTTATTAAGTTGCTAAAACTAAATTCTCAAATGACTATTAGAATTTTTTTGTGTAGTAAGTAGTAGTAAGTTTTTAGCCATTTTCACACTGGTGATTCAAAATTCCTCAATGTAATGCAGGTATTGTATGGGTGAGGACTCATCGTCATTCCATAAAGATGATTCCTGTTTGTGGTCGACTTTGCAAACACCGGTGAAAATGAGAAATCCCTCAAAAGTGAAACAAGAGTGAGAAATATAGTTGCCGTTGACAAACGGTCTCCGATGCAGCGACGCTCTCCTAACAGGAGCAAAATATTCATAACCCAAATTAGCTTACAATTAGATAATAATTGAGATCACATTTTTAACACCCAAGCATGCATATAATAATTTTGATAAATCAGTTTTAAGAAACGATTTTTACCTTGTCCAAATGGTATTATTATGTCTGATAGGGTTTTTTCAATTTCTCCATTCGGTTTTAAAAATCTTTCAGGTCTAAAGTTTTCTGGATCACCCCAAATGGCTTTGCTAAGCATGACACCACGAAAATTAGAGATTACTAAAGCTCCCTGCAAAACCATTATACTTGAGTTTAACATAAAGAATAAAAATCATTATTATAACATGGTTTTACAGAATTTACGTTTACCTTTCTGAACAAAAATCCACTGTACTTAAAGTCTTTTATTACTTTTCGGGCAACTGGAATAGGAAATACTGTACCCAACCGAAATACTTCCAATATTGTCGCTTCAGTATAAGACATTCTATAATTTCAGAGCTTCACAAAGTTATACTAGTAATAATATCTGTTAGAATATTTATTATAACACGTAAGCCGCTTTGCTCCCTATTTAAACATTCTACATAGTTCTCATTTCATTTTTGCAAAAAGGAAGATTGTGTAGCTGATTGCAAAATATAAGATTGCATAAAATATTATAAAATAAAATAAAGTTAGTAGGAAAAGCGGATGGAAAATCTTAGAGATTTTGAAAAATGACAGAAAGTGTCTTTACGGTTTTCGAGTTATCATATTTAAGGTTCCAGTTAGAATTAAATAATATTTCTGATGTTGCAATAGTATAAATTCACGTACTCTCAATTTCGAATTTAGAAAAGAGAAAACACAATTTTTAGTACCTGTTTTTATCTTCTACAGAAGGAAGAGTATCTCTAGGAATATTTTCATCGATTTCAATCTGGATCTTTCGTTGTACTTCTGGATTCAGCATCAAATACCAAATGGCAAAATTCAAAGACCCAGATGTTCCAAGAGTTCCTCCTTGAAAAATATCTAATAAGGTTACCATCAGATTTTCTCCTGTATGCAAAAAATAAAAATTCTTTGTAACCCTTCAAGTCAAGTTCATTTAAAATAAATTTATTATCAGCCTTGTAAACATTTTGCAGTGATACATTAAAAGAATTTCTACTAAGTTGCAAAAAATAAATTGCCCCACACAAGTTAACGTTTTATAATGTTTTCCGTTAAATTTTAATTCGATTTAACTAATCTACCTAGTTATTTTAAGAATGGCTCTAAAAGTGAATAACGTAGTATCCCGAACAAAGGGATAATGATTATAAGTTAGACTTCATTGATTAGGCAATAAGAATTAGATCCATTACGTGTGGCAAATGAAGTGGAATCTCCTTTGGAATTTTTCATTTGTTGAAGAAAAAAATCCAAAAAATTTTGTTTTGGAGTCACTTGTTCTTCATATGTAGTCTCATTAATCTTGATTTCCTTCTGTAATGAAGTTTTTTTTAAAATACTGAATACTCAATCAATTACAATTACCCGTCATTTACTTACAATTACTACCACTAAGATTAAGGTCTAGTTCCATTTTGGTGGTGTCATAGGTAAAATATAAATAGATGAAAAATAGAATCTCTCTTACTTACTCTACATTACTACATTCTCCTGGAATTACAATTTTTGCTCAATGATCCCCAGCTTAAGAAACCAAGTTTTAATGTCATAGTCATTAATTAAAATTTAATTGGAGACATAAACACAAAAGATACACAAAAGGAGCATTAAACGATGCAAAAAATGAAGTGGTCGCTTTGATAATTGTATTTTGTCCATGTCATAGATTTATGCTTTAAGAACCTATACCCTAATAAATTGAAGTAATTTTTCGTCTGGACTTATTCCTCCAGTTAATATTCTGATAACGCGCCGTAAAACTGGAAATACGTTTGTAGGGGTTCCAAACGTCATATTTTGAACCTGTTTATCACTCCAGTAAATTACTTCCCGGACATCTGAATCTTCATAAGAAAATTGCCTCCCAGTAGCATACTTCCAAATAATATTCAAGGCAAACACTACGAACAGTGGCTTCAATTTTAGTTCAAAGTGAGGTTTGTCTTCGGCTGCTTTTAAAATATTTTCTTTCAGATTTTGAAATTCATCTAATATGACAATGTCAAAATCAGTAGACCGTGAAAATCCAAATTTGCGAAAGCAGTGGATAGTAAGATTTCTTGTGGCTTTCCAATTTTCTCCATTGGACCAAGTAATACCCAAGTTATTTTGATTCATGTTCCGATCTTCAGCATCAATGGTATTACGGTCAGGAATTTCTGGTCGAGTTTGAACATCGCGGATTATTCTGGGATTTGATAATACAACTGGAATTGAAAAATAGAAACATTATAAATCGAAGCACAGATCTGAAGTAATAATTCCTAATTTGGTTTCACATTGCCAAGAAGATAAGATATCTACTATCTTTAGAAATTAAAACTTACTGTAGTCATTAAAACCCAGTCGAATGCTCATAATGTCCCCATATTTTTCAGATAAAGCGGTAAAAGCTTCAGAAGTCCTTCTGGATATTTCACTAACCTGAAGAAAATTCCCCACGATAGGAAAACGCACAGGACCTAGAAATAACAACATGTTTGTAAAAATATAATTTATTACAGTAACCATTATAATGTTAAAACATAAAATAGCATGATTTACCTGGAGGGCACTCCCTTTGGGTGAAAAAATCTTTTAAACACCACAGCAGAATAGCAACCACAATAATTAAAGCGTGAATCATTCCCTTTGTTTGAAAAAATTAATTGCACTTAATACTCCGGATTTCCTGCCCTAATACATCTCACTTGTATTAAAGACAAATTTATTATGTACTTTAATTTTTAGTTTTGCAATAATAAAGACAATAAAATTCAGACTCTCAATACTAACGAACAGTGAAGAATGGAAACGGAATGTTTTCCAATAACTTTCCGACTATATAAAATACTTATTAAAGTACGTAAGAATTGGCGACATTAAAATGCCTGGAATTTACAAAACTATTCTTTAGATAGTTAAAGATTAGTTGAAACCCGATTAAGGAAAGCAGAAGTATTTCGTTTCCCTTTTATACAAAATAAATCGTGTTCTAAAAAATACAATTTCATACGCCATTATCATAATTGCTTTATTACTTAATACGTCGTAATATTAACAAGTGTTGTATTACGTGAATAAATAATTCAAAGATAAAAGACAATAAGCCACAGTTATACTGCCCTTAATTATTTGCAGATCAGTTGAACGTATCCGGTGGATTTGCATAATTATAGGTACCTATAATGGATATTTTACAAAATAAATGTGCTCAGACCACAGTTGTCGACGTAAGTTCCAATTCATTTCAGCGCACGGGTAGTAAACCAGTTATTGAGTTATGTGTAAGTTCTCCTAATAGCAATTTCGTGGGTCACGATCCAGCTTTTTGTCATCAGAACCTACTGATTGATAATAGTTATGAATTATTCATACCCTTCAATACTTATTACTTTATTTTTCGCAACACGGAGTTCATATACTTAATAACTTTACATCCATATTCCATTTTAACTAAAAATACATTACTACGTACCAGAGATCTAAAATCAGTAACATTCATGATTCCATTTTCCGATCATACGGATCACACAAGAACTGTTCCCAAACCGACTAAGGAGCCACCTTAACCATCAACGTGCTATGCGTCAATGTAAAACCTTTTTGATTAGGGTTAAAATATTTAGTAAAATCCTTTAGGAGTACAAATGAAGGTCAAGTTTAACAATATGTGTAATCCATCAATTTATTGCACAAAAGTAAAATAACGTGCTGAGTAGGGAAAACCGACATCATAATTTTTCATCACTTTTTTGACAAGGAAAATGTCGAGCGGGAATCTGCAAGATAGATGGTCTTAAACCACGCCTGTGATACCAACGATTCATGTTATTTTGTAATTGTATGCCCACTATTGTCCACAGCAAAATAAGGAAGGTAAGGAATTTGGTAAAATATTATAATTACAGAATCGTCATTAACTTTTAATAACACTAATGGGTCAAATCGAAAATCTTTTTGATTGACGGGCAATGGGGCAATCAAAAATATAAAGCAATTGCATTTTACATCACTTTCGCTTAGTTCCGATTTATTATATTGTTTCAAATTAGGTACAGAGTACTTAATTTGTCATTTAATTTCTAGAAATCTCGATGCATATGAAAATTTACCTTGATCATTATTCATCATGGACCTTGATCATCATTGACCTTTATCATATCTCAACTTATTATTCCATTCCAGAACGAATTCAGATAAACCAGTGCAACACTGGACAGAGTGCAAAAGTATTGTCCGAAATATAGGTGGATAAAATGATTTGAAAGTGTAAAGCGGACAATCATAGTACATGGGACAGTCACATGTACATGGTACAGTTCAATCAGAGAAATGAAAATGAAATACTGATACAGTTTTCGAATTCCGGTGTGAAATCCGAAACGTAAACAATTGTAGATTATCAAAACAACAACAACCGATAAGACTTTTTTTCTTAAAACGTGTAAATATATAGCGCATGCATAAGATTATATAACAATGGAACATTTCTTATTACTTTTGCATATCTACTGCTATTTCCCAATGTGTATTTGCAAAGTAAATTTCCAATACATTTTCCCTTTCACAATATACAAAATATTGGTGTTGTGTGGAGGGCAATCATGGGTACTAACTTTATAGAGGTTCATAACCTCTAAATGAGTATTCCTAGTTACTTCAAAGTTTTATAGAGATAAAACGCTAAACTACTCTCCGTGTAAAGATAGTATAGTATGCATAAATGAAATTTGGTAAATGGAGATAAGGATAGCTCCGACACTCTCATATTTGCTTATGCAACTTCATTTTAGCTATAGAGAGCAATAATTAATTATTGAACGTCAATAGAATATATATTAGTTTATTGAGAAATTGATTATGTCCATCGGCTATTATTTATTATTTACATGCCTCTGGGATCAGATCACTGCGCAATTCATGTTTAAAGATGTGCCTTATATAAATATTGCAGTATTAGGTTTCTACTTTGCAGAAAATAATTAAAGACAATTTTGTTTTTAATTTTTATAAATAAAATATAAAACTGAGATAAGACATAGGACGAATAAATTAACAACATACATATTTTAAACTTTGGAGTACCTTGCATTGACAAAATATAGCTGGTTGTATTAAGAACTGTATGAAATCCAATATTTAAAATTTGGCTAGAGTCGCCAGAATTATAACGATAGATTTATATGCCTTTCGAACGTCTGTTTTTGGAAAATGTGTTAGCAGCTAAATAAGTCTAAAACAATTTGATACTTTTGTTCTAATACATAAAAATGAAAAACATTGAAATAAAATGTTACTTAAGGAAATGAGCATTGCTGACATTTACCTCAATTTTTTTCGGAAACCTGGAAAGCACAAAGGTTAATGAACTAAAGACGGACCTCAGTCGATTATAATTTTACCCCGTGTTGTTTACATATTGCAACTGAATATACGAATCAGGAAAGGCAAATAATAAAGACACTGCGTTGTTGGATAGTGCTAAGCAAAATGCAAGTACATACAAATATTGGATAGGTCCTAAAAATACTAGTCGGATCCCAAATTCTTGTAAACCTTTTGCCTGCCTGTGCAAGATTTTATTAGACAGGCTTAGTTGTTTAATTCTTATCAGTAATTTTAAGCTGTTTTCATGAGCTTGGGAAGCAGCAACAAGCGTAATAAGAATTAGAGAGAAACCAGCAACTGCTCCAGCAGGATATATCAGGTATGCAGTCAGATGAACATATTTATGTAGGCGAATAGTTGCAAAAATGAATACCGCTGTTAAAGCACCGAATATGGCTAAAAACGATGGCAAAAGGCAATCAAGAAGGCTATTATTGAAATTCTGATTTATAATGGACAGGCCCCGAAATATGAAGAGATCTTTTGAAACTCCAGGACGATCTCTATAAAATAAAACATAAGTGTTCAGTAGTGACTATGGAATTGTAATTTTCTTTTATTATATAATTCAAATCGACACACGACATTGAAG